>JAULKK010139656.1:0-16877 GCA_032355705.1 Rubia peregrina | reverse complement strand
CCGGGAATAATCATCAATGAAAATAGCAAAGTAGGAAAAACCATCAGCAGATAAAATACCAGAAGGTCCCCATAAATCACAATGCACCAGATCAAGCACCCTAGCAGCACGTTTATCATTTGTATGGAAAGATAAACGCTTCCCTTTAGCCTTTTCACAGGCTTCACAAAGGGTGGGTTTAGGCAAAACCAATGAGACAACTAAGGATCCAGAAGCTCACAAATTAGAAATAACGGAATGTGGTACATGACCAAGTCTAGCGTGCCAGATTTCAAAAGATGCACGCGACTTATTTGATTCCACAGTAGATAACAAAACACATGCACCATAGTCTAATACATAGAGCTCACTTTCACTGTGACCATGACCCAAGGTTTCACTAGTAATTTTATGCCGAATAGTAAATGAACGATCATCAAAGCACACAATAACATTTAAATCCTGAGTTAATTTGCTAATCGAGAGCAGATTTTTAGTGATATCAGGCACAATAAACACGTCATAAAGAGACAAACATTTAGAAATCTGAGAATCACCAACATGAGTAATAGGGAGTTGAGAACCATTACCAACAAATACTCTGGAAGAACCATGATAAGGTGTGATGTGATCAACAGCAGCAGGGCACGAGGCCATGTGTTTTGTCACGCCAGAATCTACAATCCACGTTGAGTTATCTTGTCGTCGAGCATGAGAAAATCTGGTATTTATCAAAATATCACATTGTTCATAATAGAAATAAGCCATATCACAAAGGCAAAGAAGAAAGCAGCAAGAGGGCAAAAAATGGCCAAAAACCGCTTCGGGCGTGTCCTGCACGCTTGAGCGCGTGATTGTCACGCGTAGAGAAACTAGAACGCGTGTACGACATACGCAGAGGCTGCTGGCAGCGCACATGTTTATCACGCGCGGACTTAGAAACGCGTGGAAATTACCTGATCGCCGTGCATCTCACGCGCCAAAGTTGTGTTTTGATTCGCCGATCCAGAGATGATGAACTGGCTTGGTGAAAAGCCACTGCCGGAGAAAACCTGTGAAGAATTGCCGCTGCTGCGTCCAGAGAAATACAAAAATGATGACCGGAGAATGGTTGCCGACCGAAGGGCTCACCGGAATTTCACGTCGGGGACGATGACCGGAGAATGGTTGCAGCGTAGACTGGAGAATAGTTTCAGTGTAGACTGGAGAATGGTTGCAGTGTAGAAGAGGGGACCGTGACGAAGACCGGAGAATGGAGGTGACCTGGACGATGACCGGAGAAGAAGACGATCCACTGGAATTAAAGCCGGATGAAGAGAGATGATTCGGACGCCGAAGAATTGGAGTTGAAGATGCGGAAAGATACTGCTGCAGAGGTAACCGGAAATGGACATAAAGTTGTCGGAATCATGCGAGTTGGTCGGCCGAAAAAGAGAAAGAGTGAGGTGGCCGGAAAAAAATGTGTTTAGCGTTTAGGATCAGAACTTGCTCTGATACCATGAAAGAATGATTTCCCGTGGTGATTATGATATTACTGAATGGAATAAATAGAGTACAAAAGGTAGACTAGGTCTAGTAGAACTCCAATCTAATTATAAACCTAATCCATAATCCAATCAAATCTAATCAACATTTTGACTTATTCTAACATAAACCTCGATAATTTGAGAGCTTCTAAACTCCAATTTCTAGATGATGGTGTCGGAAATTTCTGAAGGAGAGAAGAGAAAAATGGAAAAAGAAAGAAACATGGAAAAGAAAAAATTGTTTTGTTAAAGGTAGGGAGGGTATTATTGTCTTTCACTTTTTTAAAAAAAAGTTATTTACATTTATAACCATAACTTTAGGCTAAAAGTGTCAATATAACTCTGCAATCTCAGAAAGTGCCAATATAACCCTAACTAATTATTGTATGTGCCAATCTAACCCTAAATTTTAAAAAATTAGTGCCAATATACCCAAAATCCCTATTTCCGACATTGACCATATCAATTCCGGAAATGATGAAATGGGAAATGACAAAAATACGCTCGACTTTAAAAAAAATGACCCTCTCACCACCTCCCTCGACCACCACCTCCTTCCCCAGCCTACCCAACACCTCCGCCACCACCTCCCCCCGACACTGCCACCCTTAGCCCCACCCTAACCTGGCGCCACCGCCGTCTCCCATCCTTCACACCGTCGCACTCAACATCCCATCCTTCCTTTGACCTGTTCTTAATCTCTTCTTCTATACCATTCATTTTTCAACTGGGGTTCAAAGTAACAAGAAAATAAACATAACAACAAAAAACCCTCATTTCTCACACACAAATTCAATCTTGAACTAATAACATCAACTACTAATTCAAGAACCCTAATCACAAAATAAGAATTCCATCAAAAGGGCAAAACAAACACACATTCTCACACACAAACAAAGAGCCAAAAAAGAGTTCTTCAGCAGAGCAGCAAGCGAGTAAACGAGATTGGAACAACAATCAACAAAACCCACCTGGCATTCCAATTAGGAATCCAAAAAAATCACATAAAAACAAGGTTAAAAAACACAGAGAAACTGAGTTCTTGAAACGGCCCATTGAAAAGGAAAGGTGACATACCTCGTTCTGCATAACAGGGCTAAGGAAATCAAGGGAATTGGTGACTTTGAAGAAGTGAAAATTGGCGGGTTTGGTTCAAGAAATAAGGATAAATAAGAACAATTGAGGTGAAGAATATTTAGCCACCTTCTATTTTTCTTTCCTTTCTCTCTGTTAAACAAAAACACAATATTAAGAGGAAAAATTATCAGTACAGGTACTCTACCCAGACCTACCATTGATCGACCCGTCAGGTGGCCCGATTTCATACCTCCAGACCCTAATTCTCCTCCGACCCAAATCCCCTTCGACCACCACCACATCCGCGTTAGAATCCCCCTCCGACCATAACCAAATCCACGTTGACATCCCCCTCCAACCACCACATCGCATTGGAGTCTACGACGGAATACCCCACCCTAGCCCCACGAATGAGAATACTGGGACGACTACGACGAACGACGGCCGATTGCACGGTTGTCGTCGTTCAAATTGATTTCTCAATTTTTGTGCTTTAGGTTGAAGAGAGCGGGAAGACAGGTGGAGCTGGAACAAATTCGGGGAAAGAATTGAAAAAGGCTAGGAGAAAAAGAGAAATAGGTTTTTCTTTTTTAAAATATAAGGGGAAAACAGTATTTTCACCTTATTCCGACAGTAAATTGGTTGACCAAACGTTCAACATGGTCAAGGGTTATATTGGCACTTTCTGAGATTGCAGGGTTATATTGGCACTTTTAGCCTAAAGTCGGGGTTATTTTAGCACTTTTCTCCTAAAAATTAACATAAGGGTAAAATGGTCATTTTGACAAATTCCAGCCAATTTGGCCGTTGACATTTTGGTCAACGAGATCTAGGGTTTTTTTGCACTTTCAGATTTTACAGGCCATTTATGCACTGTCGACCGGAACATAGGGCTAAAAACACATTTTTCTCTTAATAATTTTTTATACAATTCTCTGCACAACGGAGCACCTTAGAATATGTTGTTTTCGAGCTTGAACACCATATAATGTCTGCCATTAGCTTCTAATTCTGTTGCATTCTAAAGCAGCAAAACATCGGGACTAACCCCCACTTTTGTAAGGCCTACCTAACTAATTAAATACATGTAAGTATTTGATTTTTAATTAATATTATTTATTGTTGATTGCATATATATAATAAAAAAAATCTTGTTTGTGATTCAATACATCCCGAGGGACATTAAACCACTCCTACCACAGGACACGACTCCAGTTGTGCTGAGGTGCTAAGGGAGAGAGTGGCGCATGAACTTCTTGGGGGAACAGGAAGATCAAAGCCCCTCTCCTCAATGTTTTTTAGTTCCTTGTTGGCAACCGCCTACGCATTAAGGACACCTAGTTTTCGAGTTCAAAGAAGCTGGGGGGCCGATTGTCTTCAAGGTCATCATAATCGGAGCTGATTGAATTTATTGCAATTTCTATTTTGTTAGAACTAAAACAATTCTTATTCGAATTTATACGGATATTTTTATGACTACTATTTTTTAATAATTTAAGTACCTTATTTGAAAAATAATTGACTGTATGTGCGATTTGATCCGTGCATGATTTAAAAAATCATTTTCAACAATACCATTCAGAGCCATTTTCTACAATAGTTTTAAAAACCACTGAAAAATACTTTTGTAGACCAAAGTTAATCATTTTCAAACAAGTTTAACCTCTAAAAGTTCTTGAGTGTAAAATACCACTGATGTCGGTCGTCCATTGCATTACATGGCAGTAAAAATGGCAGACAATGCAAAACTGGCTATTCTCATAAAACAATACATGCGACGTCTCATGCTATTCAGTAAGAACATTTACTTAGTTTTTAGACATTTTACTTTGGTTAAAAATTAATCGAGGTAAACAACCTATTATTTATCTCTATTATTTTATAACCGAGGCAGACAATATCTTTTACTTCAAAAAAATAACCAAGGTAATAAAACATTTTATTTTTGTTATTTGACCTAAGGCAAAAAATTGATGTAAAAAGGGAAAAGTAATGAGTGTTGTTTCTTGTAGTGAGGGTAGCAAAAAATAGACATTTCATTATTAGAGAAAGACTGAGGACGTTGAGAACAATTCGTCGTCCTGGTGGTCATCAAGTGAGTGCGAGCGGGAGCTGGCTCAGGAGAGGCATCGGTGACAGGAGAATCTGAAGCAGGAGGGGTACGAGCCTGGGGTGATGATTCAGAGGTCGGATTCATTGGCACCGAGGCTAAAAAAAGTAGTCACTGGGGCTGGAAAATTAGGCATAGGTAATACTGGAGCATCATAATCAAAACAAACTGTCCAAGGTGACTCGGTAGAAGGCAATCCAGAGTGAGAGTTATGTGTAGAAAACCACCCATCCGAGGGCTCTGTAAAAGAAGAAAACTCCAAATGAGACATGGAGCGGGTATCCTGCAAAGAGGATACATAAAGAAAGAAAGTCTCATCAAACTATTCATGGCGTTACACGTAAATATTGTCAGTAGCCGGATCAAGACACTTGAACCATTTGTGACGGGGGTTGTAGCCAATAAAAACATACAGATTGGAGCGAGATGCAAACTTATTAGGTGCAATATCACGAAATCAAGGTGATCCACACTCTGAGGATCAAAGATAGAATTTATAAGTAGCTCTCGTACTCACTACTACACTACCAAAGGGTAGCAGGTGACAAGTCTGAGGTCGTCCACAGAGATGCTAGGAATTTAAAAGTTAACTAAGCAAAACTTACAATCAGGTGATTAATTCGATTGCGTGTTGGGAATAGTCAATATTGCAAGCAAGATTTTGGGGGTTTTTTCCTATCTCCTACTGAACATGCAAGAACAAGAGAGTAAACTAGATTAAGATAACACTTGGGTACATTTGTGTTACATGATCAGTAGAGTAATTTGATCTTAGATTCTTTTAAATACAAGACATATAAACCTATCCTAATGTTTATGTTACATAGTGTGGTCGATAGTTAACACTTCCCTTTGTCTGTCACACAAACGTGCTCATGTCTTATTCTATCGACACTACCTCTATAATTAGGAAAGTGCGTCAAGCATCCCAACCATTATGTGCTCCTCTTCCCGATAAATAATTACATCCCGAGCCTCCATTATGAATGCTTCTTCCTAAGCCTATAGAGGCAAAGGGATTGGCATCTCATGATGAATCTAGGATTGAAATGACAAAGGTCGAATTACTACAGTCGTAGTTACTACTAAATATCATGCTCTCACCTATCGGGTTACCATTTTCTAGTTATACTAGCGTACGATTATCAGAGCAGTGCTCACGACCCACATGCAAAACCCACATGGTCGTGGGCTGTCACTCCCCCTATTACTCCAGCAACACTCCCAAGGGGACAAAGGATACTAGCACCACACATGATTCATATACTAAAGGGTATGCCAACATAGGATATCTATTATGTATAATAAGAATTGAAAGAACACATCAAGCATGATATATATAAACATAAAAGGATAGGGTGATTTAGAATCTTACAAAAAAAATCTACCAAATCATGAATACAAATTTTGATCCCCAAGAAAATAAACTACTCCCTAAGCATTGAACCCAATCTTTCCATTAAATTCAATATTCTTGGGGAAACTAAGAAGATTAAAGAAGCGACAAGATTTATTCCATTTCTCTCTACCTACTCTTAGAAAACTAGGAGAGTGAAAATTAAAACTAGCTAAACTTCTCTAAGACTTGAACCCCAGTAAACATGGGTCCCTTTATATGGTAGATAGGAAATGGGCCTTGAAAGAGGCCCAAAAAGGGCAAGGAAACCCTAGCTGGCTGCCGACATGGGCCCTGCAATAGCACACGGCTTATGCAATAGTGTACGAGCCACCGGATGGAAGCGTGTTTCCTCACATCTGAGCGGTGTGATCGTGTGTTTCTTTGCGGGCCACCGGCTGGAAGGATCTTGATCTGTATCTAAAAGCATGTGTTAACCAATGCATTTAGCACATTTATTGTTATGTTTTAGTTGGTTGACCGCTAGGTTTTACCGGGTTTACATTATAAGGGGTTTGGATAGACATTGTTAGTTTTATTGTCAGAATCCTTAGTTTTGTAGACTTATTAAACCTAGTGGACACTATGTCCTTACGAGCATCTATATCTTGTTTTGTGAGATTATTTGTTAGATTGCTCATAAGAACTTCGGCATAGATTGTAGAAGGTCATTCGTAAGGATGGTAGTAGACAAAAATGCATGAGTTAAAATGTGGTAGTAGATGGAACCAAGCCTAGAGGAGAAAGGAGTCAAAGTTCAACAAGTGAAGAACTGGCACAGTCGTGTAATAATGCACGGGTCATGCCAGCCAAAAAGGGTGGTGCCAAAGTGCCTTGGCACGGGCCACATAAAACTACATAGCTCGTGTCATTCAAACCAGCTCGTGATCTAAGTATCCAGCATGGACCATGCTATAATGCGCGACCCATGCCCCTTCAAGTCAAGTCCTAGGACCAGCCCATAAGACTTGAAGATTTGCACGACCGTGCCATCAGTTTCCCAGAAATTAATCCATTCTGTTCAAACAATTAGAAGGTTCCCTTCAACTACATATGCACATTTTGTGCCCTTCAACTGCTCAAAAGACCAGGAAATCATGCCCAACCGGCGGCCATGCCCTATTGGATGGGTTGTGTCACACGGGCCGTGTGCAATTACACTACTCATGCCTGGCTGAAGCTAGAGTTTTAGTTTCCCTTTTTGGACCATTTTAAGGCCCAATTCTATCTACTATTTAAGAGAACCTATGTCTACTAGGGTTTAAGTTTGGATAGTCTTAGATTCATTCTCCTAGTTTTTCCTAAGAGTACGTAGAGAGAGAGAAGGGATAAATTTTCTTTCTTAGTTTAATTCTCCTTGTTTTGCCCAAAGGCATTGAATCCAATGAATCCACTAGGTTCAATGCTTAGGGAATAGTGATTTACCTTGGGGGTTTATATTTGTATTCATGGCTTCGTAGTTATTTTGTGAGATTCTAAGATCTTCCTACCCTTTAATGATTATGATTATCACGTTTGACTTGTGCCTTACATTATTGTTAAATGCATGATTGATATACTATGCTTGCATACACCTTAGTATATTTTCACTGTATGGCGCACTATTGGTATCCCCTAGGGTAGAGGGAGTGAGAAGTCTGCAACCACATGGGTATATGCATGTGGTTCGTGAGCACAGCTCTGATGACCGTATGCTAGTTAGACTGACTACATGCTAGTAACAACTGGACAGTAGCCTGATAAGAGGGCAATATAGTATTAGAAACTAAGGTTGGCATAATTGGACCTTTGTCATCACAACCCTAGAGTCACTATGAGGTGTCAATCCATTTGCCTCTCTAGACCTAGGGAGAAGCATTCATTGTGTAGTGCCCGGGAAGTAATTCTTTATGAAGAATGAGTAGAACTGTACAGCAGCGGGGGTGTAGTTGCACTTTCATAGTTACGAAGGTGGTGTCAATAGAAGAAAATGAGAGCACCCTTGTTCGATAGACAAGAGGAAGTGTTGACTATCGATAACACTATATGATATAAGTATTAGGATAGGTTTATAAATCTTGTATTTGATTGAATCTACGATCGAAATATACTACCGGCCATGTAACGTAAATATCCCCAAGTGCTAGTTTTATGTAGTTTATTATTCTGCTCCGGCATGAATATAGTTGATAGATAAACTCCCCCAAACCTTGTTTTGCGACATTGACTATTCCTGACACATGATCAGATTGACAACCTAATTGCAGCTTTGCATAGTTAGCCATTAAATTCCTAGCATCGCTGTGGATGACCCCGGACTTACCGCTATCTAATCCTTGGTAGTTTAATAGTAAGAACGAGAGTAACTTATAAATATTTATTTTTGTGGAGCGCTTTGTGGGTTAAATTCCATCTCTCGAAAGGTTGACAGTTTTAGCGACCTCGCAGAGTGTGAATAAGATCTTCTGAGCATCTAAACAGCACGACCCATGCAATACTTCGAGGGCTACTGGTTGGGAGTTAATTTCTTGGAAAACTGATGGTGTGGCCGTACCGTACATTTCATTGCGGGACGTGGGCTGGTCTTTGGATCTTTAATTCCAAGGGGCACGGTCCGTGCAATATGGCACGACCCATGCTTCATACTTAGCCGCACGAGCTGATTGAACTATACGGGCTATGGAATACATTGCGACCCGTGCAATTACTTAAGCACTATACCATTGGCTTGCACGGGTGGTGCAATACAACAAGGCCTCATGCTAGTCTTCAACTCTTCCGGGCTTCAACTGTTATTCTCCTATAACCGCCTTTAACTCCTTTTATCCTAACTCTTTTAGGCTTCAACTAATTTTCTCCTAAAAATACACTATAACCATCTTTAAATATTTCTGATCTCTAAAAGTTTCAGCATCCCTCAGACCATGATTGAAGTTTCTAGACTCAAAAATCATGAAATTCCAAACTCGAAAAATATCATATCTTCTATTCAGTAATTCCTTCATTATTTTCGAGCTTGTGTCCACCTTTCATTCCCATTCTGTTAAACGATTGTTCCAATTTAGCATGAATATGAATTATTTACGAGTTCGGAATTTGTTTCATAGCTTATGTTTCAGAACTCAGGAATAATAATCGTGCCTATGTGAAATAGAATGAAAATTTTCCGAATTTGGAAACATGTTCTGTTCTTTTGGTCAATACATATATCAATTTCACTTCTCCAGTGCAAAAAAGGCCTTAAACCCAAGCAACAAATATAAACAATACATGATAGTGTCTTTGCATGTTCACAAAAATCCATAGATAACGCTAACCAAGTAATAATATATAGATATGAATAGGAAACACTAGTAATCTATTCCAATAGTTATAAGCTTCATTAATTTTGTAAATTTGTTACTTTAGCAATGCCTAGATTTTCTAGAGTTGCTGACTGATTGAGTATTAGATGTCTAGCCAAAGAATTCCTTGTAGTGTTGATATCATCTTGGGAGTAGGGCTTCGATTCCTTCAAGAAAGTCTATCAAATAAAAGAAAACTTAGTTACATTGGTTTCTAGAAACAATTGTACATGTACCTTGTCAATTTGAAGTAAGTTATCGTTGACCTCTTGAATGCACTCAGCTACGTATAACATGGCGTAATATCCGCACTCCCAATTTTTTGCGTGCTTCTTGGACTGATTGAAATTAACATGAAACGTGTAATTAAATTACTATATCAATTAAGTATTGTACATTGAAAAAATGTTCCTAGTCCACCTTGATTTTGACCACCTCCAAATTAATTTTATTTTGGTCGTTGTTGTCCTTCATCTTCAATTCCAATATATCAACAAATGTGTCCGATGGTTGGAAGTGCAGGGGATCCATCCAATACACGCAGTTGTCGGCGGGGACAATCCAAATCAATCTCCGCTGGTCTCTGTATAAGAAAATGTAAATTATCTACAAAATTTGTGGTTTGTTGTTGGTGAGGAAATCAAACAAACTTAGTATAACCTTTCTATGTATGGCATAATTAAATGTTTCTTATCCTTTTGCCCAAGGCTCGTACGAATGTAGTTGATCCTCTCTTGTTTAGTGTAGCCAATTTCTTGAATCGACACCGGGAACATGTACCCAATCCATTCTTTCTTTTGATTATGGGTAAAATACATGTACCTACAAAATGCCATTTGATTTACATTGTTTTGAAGTAAATGTACTAGTGAATTTAACTAAAAATTATAGTAATAACTCAAAAGGTGTAGATGGACATAATAGTTTGATTGACTTGCTCACATCTCCATAAATCTTCAAAATCACTCCAAAATGCCATGATCTCCTGTTTGCATCCGAGCACACAGTCATTTCCCAAGAATGAGTATGTTGAGTTTCAATCATGTGGTTGAAGCCAATTGTACAAGACACGTACGAAGTGTGGTGAGTCTCGAAGGACTTGTGCTCTTGCAATTGAAGGTCTAACCTACATGGGTGTTTTCGAGCCCGATTTAGGTGCTGGTTTGATGGGTCTTGGTGTTGTTTTTTTCCAGTTTAGGTGATGCAGGCCGTGTTTCATTCAAGTGTTGATCCGTTACATGATCGGCATAAATAAGTCTGTGGGGGCCAAAGTAGAAACATTTCCCATGAGGAACCAACCTTCTTGTATTCTCCATCTGTAATTGGCAAAGGGGCACCCAACACGAATGGATCCTCCAACAAAACCCTAGAAATACCCTCAACAATAGGCACAGAGTGATGGTGTTTCATCATCTGATGCAGAACTCCATTAGCTACGTGGATTGGTTTACCATCTATGCCTTGGTCAATATATAGCTCACACGGGAGTGATTTCTATATTCCCACCGAATTATATATTATTGTACAAATATATTATATTGCTAGAAAAATGTACATAAATTTAAATATATACCTTTTCATTGGTAGGTTGTAAGGCATTGTCGACATTTTCTGGTTTGAATAATTGGTGCTCGATTCTTGCAACCAGCTTCTTTTGAACAATAGCCTCTCGATTCACCTCAATATCCCTAGGGGAATGACGTGATCCCCTAAATGGCGGGATCCAATTAGGCGTCAAATCACCAAAGTTTCCCAGAAGAACAAGCCTAGTGTGTTGGATCAACCTACGAATGAGGATGTCTTGTTGCTCAATTCGTTTGTCTTGAAGAAGCATTTTTTGGTATGATGTGGAATCTAGAGGGTTTACCACCATCGTAGGACCTCACTATGTCAAACGTCTCCCCTTGGGTCATGAATGATCCCAAACCCCTAGCACGCCCCGGGTGGTCGGGTTTCTCGGTTGCTTCACAAAGAATTTCGTGCTTATCAGCTAGAACGAATTTCCCTTGTGATTGATCATTCTTCACGTTTTTCTACATGTAGTAGAAGGTAAATTAGAATACACTTGTAAGAAAAATATTTAGAAAATAAAAATATATTCTCTAAAATTTTTGCTTACAATTCTTTCCTCAATCCATTTTTCGCCATCTTTCACATGAACTTCGTCCTTGTTTTGTGGGCCTTTGAGGAATAGATCGTGCCTTTCAATGTCATTCGAATTGATTGGTTTCACATAAGCCCTTGCCTCATCTTCGGTCATCCCACCCTATATTGCAATTTGCACATCTTCTTCAAAACGTTGTTTCACTAGGTCGATTGCCGCCAAAGCAAAACCCCCACTGCTCAATCGATGAGCAATTTATTCTTTGCGGAAATATTTTGTTTATCTTCCCTCGTACCATAAGCTAGGAAGTTAGACTTATGTAGTCACTATAGACATGTTAATCTAAACTCATTAATAATATAAAATTGTTATTACTAGCATTATCCTTGTTCTCCAATGCCCTCCTTTTGTGGATCTCCCAACTGTCTGATTGAATGTGAGTGTACTTAACCACGCACGATCACCCCTCTTACCACTAAAAATGTAGTCCCTTAACAAAGTGTACTTATGTTGACGCCAACTCTTTGACATCATCAATATAGCCTTCCTCCTCAAATCATCAATGTTCGGTGATTCGATGTCAAATATCCTCTGTGATAATTTTGACGTCCTTAGGGTCAATCAAGGTGCTACATTTTTAATAGAGGACAAATATTTGGAAATAGTAACTCACTAATTCTACCTTGCATTCCATCCATAAATTAAGTGGCTTTGTATTTTTTTGGGGACTTCGTGTCAACTATCTTAGCGGATGTCCGCCCTCGTTCTACCAAACTTCGCCACCCAACTTGGCTATTTTGCACGTTGGGCCAACATATACGTGTTAGATTTATTGAATATCAATGAGATTAACTATTTCCTAATCATTCTATGTTCTAGAGTTATACAATGAGTTTGGGGTATTCCTACATCCTCGGATCCGTCATCCTCATCCTCATCCTCACCATCATCCTTATCCATACCATGGCTCATTTAAGGTGGATTTTCATTCCGGGAAAGTGAAACTTGATCACAAGTCCTTTTATTAGAGATCGTTAGTTTGTATGCTACATTAAAAATTACATCATATTATTACTCGCAATTACTTCAAGGAAATAAAATGTATACATTTACCCTAATGAAATGAAATGTATAACACATAAAATAATTCCTTCAATTTAAAATTGCAACTATTTAACCTCCGAGCATTATAAATTTACATAGCCATGACATAAGCATTGACATAAGCTGCAATAGTACTGCTAATAATCCAAGGATTCCCATTAAAAATGCAACAATAAATACTCACTTTTTTATTACTTAACCCTCATTAAACACAAAAAACCTAAATGAATGCCATAATTAATGTTAGGCTCCCAACCAAAACCCTAAACCCTACACAAATGACCAAAAATAACATACCCACGTAACATAGAACTTTTAAATATCAATAACCCTCGTAGAGAAACCTAATAAAATCCACCAAAAGTCCTAGGTTTTTGGTCATGCAATGTAAACCATTTGTTCCTCAGTTTTAGAGGACTAACCTTCTCCTCAAACAAAGATTAGAATTTATTCACCCTAATATCATCAACTTCAATGGGAAAAACCCAACAAACTAGTAAAATCATAAGATTGTGTGGATGAATTTGAATAGATGATAACATGGATGAAAAACACGATAAAAATACACCTTGTATGATTTGAAGATGAAATCTTGGTGTTTAGATGAGGAAGAATTGAGGTGAAGGTTTGGGGGTTTTGGGAGGTTAAATGTGTGGGAAGTTTGCGGTGGTTTTCAAATGGGCAATAATTGTCCTGTTGACAACCTTTTTTACGCTATTTTCCCCCAGTTTAAGTGGTTTCCGAGTTTGGAAACCTAGTGCAACAAGTTTCCAAACTTGTAATCTTGTCTTGGCTTTTGAAATTAAGCCTTGAACCGTTTCCGAGTTTGGAAATGGGTTTTATATATAAAAGGCAGATTTATCAAACCCCAAAATCAACCAATTCGAATTCCTCCAACTCTCAAACTCTCACTCCCAATTCCTCACTTCCTGAAATTATTTCACTAATTAATAAACCATGAGCCATAAGAGCAAGACGGCTAAGTCAAAGGCAAGCGACTGGAGCCATCGTCCTATCATGGAGATCGGGAAATAAAAAAGTTCTTCAATGACCAAGCCGAAGAAAGGTACTTGGATTTCTCCAAGAAAAAAGTGATTAATTCTAAGGGCATATTAGAGTTAAGCATAGGTGAATTAGGGGTTGAATATTTTCTCGCCCATTTCGAAACACAACATCTAGAGAAAATGCTTTGTATTAGGAAAACCGTATATGTTGATGAGGTGATCCAATTTTAATTTGGGTTATAGTAGTAATAATTGTGACCTAACTAAGGTAAATGGGAAATTAGTCACCATTACTAAGTATAACATAAATGAAGCCCTAGGATGCCCCTACATAGCCCTGGAAAAATTGAGACACGACTATCCCCAAGGTCCCCTAGAAATTTACCACGCTCATTGTTGGCCGGGAGTGAACAAGGCAACCTTATTATGCCTCATTTCCATGGCAAAGAAATATTTTAAAATATCTGGTAGTGATGCGGGTAAAGCCGAATCTTATGAAATCATTGTTTTGACCGTCGAGCAACGTCTCATCTACGAGTGTATTTGCCTAAAGGTATTGCCAATAGGTGGCCACACTTGGGAGCCGATAATTTGAAACTTGATGCTCTTCTAATATGTCATGGAGGGGGTAAAAATTAACCTGGGGTTCACCATAATCTATTTCATGATCAAGGTCGCCAACGTGAAGAAGAAGGATCTCTCCTACGCTGAAGAAAGAGGGAGTGCAAGCAGTGGAGAGACCCCCCCACAAGGAATATTATGATATATCTTGGTTCCTACATAAACAGCTTCAGCTTGATTTCAATGGGAAATGAGAGCATAGGGTAGTTCACGGTTAACAAGCCAAGGGTGCGAAGAGGGCTCGTGAGGCGGACCTAGATAGAGCAGAGGCATGAAACTCCAGTGAGTAATCCATCGTCATTTGAAATTATTTGATTTACATTGATTTATATACTATGTAAATTTAGTGTAATAATTTATTGTATTATGAATGTTAATTATTGACATATACAGACCGGCTGGATGGCCAGACTAACCAAGTATTTTGATTGCTTGCGTGCGGACATGACTGTGATGCACGAGATGTTGACTGGGCCCATTTGCAGCATGTGGCATTCTCAGAATCCCAAAGCCTGCACCTCGAATTGAGCAAAGATGAAGAGCAAGGTTAGTCACATTCTAAGTGTAACAAAAGGCCATGAATTGAGGAAGGGCCACAAATTGAGCAAGGTTAGCCACATTTGATTTGTAAAAAAATATGTTCTAATTCATTCATTCTATTACTTATAACAATTGTTCTTCCAATTAGGTACTGAAAAGCCATACATGAAAGGATTCAAGGATTAATTGCAACAAGTGTATGCGCAAGGAATATTGAGAGATGAAGGCAAAGATCAAATTCATGGAAAAAATCACAAAGAGCTTATGAGCGACACCTCGCGTCAACCTCCCACCCACGACTCAACCGATCAATTTCGACGGCCAACCTTGAAGATGATGAAGAATGACATTCTTGTGATCTAGTAGATTTGTGTAATATGATGACATGTATTGTGTTCTATGACGATTAGTTTCATGCTCTAGCAAAAACTTATTTTATTATTCTGAATTGTTATGAATACTTTCCATTTCAATTTTATTGTTATTAATTATCTAATCATCGTAACTGGTGACTGGAGGATCACAATTTTTTGATTAATACTGTTATGATAGATGGGGGGATTGTATTTTGGTACAAATTAGAATATTCAATGAAATCGAACTTGAAAGATTAGATAACAAACCTCAAGGTGGATCCATATATCACTTATGCTTTCTTTTCCTCACCACCTTCTTTTCCTTTCTTCTTCTATGGTTCATCTTCCCTCTAACTTCTACCCACATACCTTCGTTGTGATCATTACGGCCAAGGAAACCATGTACATTTGTATCATCCTCCTGAAGGGAAATATGATATTTTAATCCAACACTCGTAGTATGCTGCCCGAATCCAATAGTTTCCTCTAATTCATTCTCTACGAAAAGAGCACTTTTTCCTTCGACAACAATCTCCCACCTCAGATCAACAAGGTCTCTAACACGAAAAACCTTGTGCACTAAAGAAGCAAAAATGAATGGATCGTCCTTCCAGCCCATCCTACATCTTTCAACAAGGGTGAATCCAAAATTCTCGGTGCACTTACCTTTGTTAATATCCACCCACTGATATTCAAAAATGGGGACTCACATTGTGACATTATCAAGCTCCCAAATTTCAGAGATCGTCCCGAAGTAACACTTCTAAGCATAGGTGCTCCTCTAGCCTCCACTTTCCTATTAAGCTATTTCTTCGCCGACCACCACGGGTGCCCCTCTGGAAGAAACCTCTGTGTCCTTGATACACTGTTTTACAACCATGTTTTAGTTGACAAAAATCAATATCCTCATCACACACGGGACAAGCTAAGTGGCATTTCACATAATACCTAGACAAATTTCCATATGCGGGGAAGTCATTAATGGTGAAAAATAACATAGCTTTCAAAGTGAAGAAATCTTCAACCAAACCATCATATGTTCTAACACCATATTTGAACATAGTCAACAAATCCTCTACTAGTGGAGCAAGATACACATCAATATCATTACATGGCTGCGTCGCGCCTAATATCATCAAAGACAACAAAACATACCTGTGATTCATGGTCAACCAAGCCTAAAGGTTGTAAAGAAGCAACATAACAAGAAAACTACTATGTGTGCTGCTCATATTACCAAATGGATTCATACCATCCGTACACAACCCTAACCTCAAATGTCGGGATTCATTACCAAAATCGGGGTATAAACCATTGAATGTCTTCCATTGCTCACCATCTGAAGTATGTCTTATCACATCATCCGTCGGTCTGACCCTATCCGCGTGCCAATGCAACAACTTTGCATCTTCCCTACACGCATATAACGTCTTCAAATGAGGAATGATAGGGAGATACCATAACACTTTTTCCAGTGACTTTTTCTTCGAATTGGATACAACTTCTGCACCCACAATTGGATACAACTTCTGCACCCACATCAATTCCACCATTTTTCAACCTATACCGAGACTCACCTCAAACCCGACAAGTTTCTCTATCTTTGTCTACTTCCCCCCTATACAACATACAATTTTTTAGGCATGCATGGATTTTTTTGCAGTTCCATAGTCTTTTTTGGTGGCATAACACCTATCGAGCAATAGGTTACCTTCGGGAAGAAAATCCCTAAACAAC
>JAULKK010139547.1:0-16878 GCA_032355705.1 Rubia peregrina | reverse complement strand
TTTTGTGTGAAATGATATTTGCCTTGTGTTACTGGATGTAACAGAGGTTTCTAAGAATGTATCTAAATCTGGTGATGTCATTAGCTCTTTGGCGAAAGCGGTTTGCATCAAAGCATGTTTGCATGCAATATGTATGCATGCAATATGTTTGTTGTAAGGAAGAAGTTTAAATTGCACATATTTTTTGGTTAAATTCAACCAAAGATATTCAGCATTATCGAGTGCGCAGGTTGAGAGACCTAGTGCTGGTAAAATGCGCAATCTCAGTATGTAAAAGTTTGGCATTTTTGTACACTCATGATCAATGCTTTCAAAACTTGGCCAAATCAGGATTTTCAAGAATTAAAAAAGGAACTGTTTCCACCACAGAAACTGAAGTGACCGGGATGCTAGTAAGCATTTGATGTATTGCTTAGGAATAGATTCTACTCCCATAGTATATATAATTGAATCTTCCTAGGAATAGATTTCAGATTTTCAAAGGCAAATGTATTGCCTTTAGCTTTGACAGACCTAATATTGAAAACATATTGTATCTCATTATTTTTACAGGATTTGGGCCCTATATAAACCACCCCGGCCATTTTTGGTTTTAATTATTTTTTAAAAAAAAGCTATGGGTGTTGGAAGCATTGGTTGAAAGGAGAATCTCTTATCGTTGGTGAGTTATCTAATACTAATATTTTGGTCATCGAATAATAGGAAACGCTTGCACGCCCCTCGCCCCTCGCCCTAATTTCCATGGTAGATAATTATATTTGTTACAAAACAACTACTCCTTTTACTATTTACTATTCTCTCTGGTCCTCTTTGAACGCCCTTTCAAAATGACACGCATGTTTTTAAAAAGGGAAAAATGAGTGGTGAAAGTAGAATCGAAATTATATAAAGTAAAATGAGTGGATGAAAATAATCAAGGATTTGCCAAAAAGGAGAAGAAGCTAAAATATATTTAAAAAATTATCCAAAATGAAAAGTGAGTCATTAGAAGAAAATCAAAGAGAGTAGATGTACTACTGGAAAATAGGTACATAGGCACTGACATGTCAGTGCTGGGAGAGCAATACCAGTGGCAGGAATTTCATAGGCACCGGTAATCTAGCAAATGAACTAAAATATTGGTGTCTATGATTAAATTCAACACCGGTTCATTGAATATTGGTGTCTTTGAAGGAAAAATATCCGAATTCAATATTTTCTAGCACTGATTTTGGTTAAATGACATATATCGGTGCTAATACTAGTGCCTATAACCGTAATAGTAATTTTGATGGGTAAAATTATGGTCAAAAAAACTAGCACCGTTATAAGTTATTATTTTTTAAGTTTCCCCATGAAGTAGCGTTATAATTGTATATGCATCAGTATATTGACGAATGGCATCTGTAATCTTACCGGTACTCAATATACAGGAAAAAAATTCAAGTTTTACAAGCTGAAATAGGAAAAAAATGTTTTGAACAATAGGTTGATGGTATGAATTACTCTAAAACATGTACTAGCTTTTTCCAACATTTCACCCAAAAAAATCATTTATTTAATATTTCTATAGTTAGGCAAGAATAACAATATGGAGGAATGGATAATGAGATAACACTATTATGGGCCACGGTGTAATTTTTCAAAACTATGTAAAAGTAACCAATGTTGACTTTTGAGATCTTTCAGTTAACCCATACATGCCCAGATTTCAAATTCACAATCTTATATTATTGAATTTCATTTTGGTGTCGCAAATTTCGTGATTTGACAACTCCAAATTTCTTAGAGAGATCTAAGTGCAAAAGGTAAAAACTTTCCTCATAACTCCAAATTGAAATTCATTCAAACAAACAAGCACAATAACATATTCGTAATCTTTTCCGATTTCACTTTTTTACTTCTAAATAATCAATTATAAGTTTCTCTATAAAATGTACTAGCGTTTTCCAACATTTCACCAAAAAATTCATTTATTTTCTATTTCTATATTTTGGCAAGAATAACAAAAATCATGTATTTTGAAGCAACAGATACTGGGGTAACACAATTTTAGACCACAGTATAATTTTTCAAGACTGTAGGAGTAATCAATGTTGACTTTCAAGGCCGTTCCGTTCACCCATACATGCCCAAATTGCAAAGTCGCAATTTTATACTCCATTGTTGAATTGCATTTTTGTGTCGCCAATTTCATGATTCGGCAACTCCAACTTCCTTGGAGTGACCTAAGTACAAAAAGTAAAAACTTCACTCGAAATTCCAAATTGAAATCTGCTCGAACGTGATGCTACCCAATACACCCCCATTGTATTTTCCAAGTACATAACGTAATATTTATCAAGAATCGGGCATAAAAACATATCTGTAATCCTTTCCAATTAACTTTTCTTCTAAGTAATCAACTCTAAATTACTTTAGAACAAGAACTAGCGCTTTTCAATATTTCATCGAAAAAATTATTTATTTCCTATTTCTATATTTATGCAAAAATAACAAAATCATGTATTTTGGAGCAATGAATAATGGGGTAACACAATTTTGGGCCACAGTTTAATCTTTCATAAATATGTTAGAGGCGTTTCCGTTCACCCATTGTAGCCCAAATTTCAAACTCGCAATCATCTGTATTTAATTGTGGTTTGGTGTCTTTAGTTTTGTTATTCGCTGCCTCTGAATTTATTCTATGGATCTAATAGTAAAATTTTAAAAAGTTAACTAAGAGATCAAATAATACTAGCATTGACATTGTTGTTCATTCATGCTTGTGCTACATTATGGTGGGAAAATGAATTTTTTGATTTCATTCAAAATTTTGGAGGGATTGTTTAAAGTTTTGAAATATTGGAATCAACGCCAGAATCTGTTAACTAGGCACCGGTATGGACACTGGTGCTCCATACTTAGAGAATTTTTCCCAGGTTTCCTCTCGGGTTCAAAAAATATATAATGTACCCTATTTAAAGCAACCCTAAGCAGCTATTTTTCATATACATAGGCACTGGTATGAGCCATTTGGGCACATGTATTTGTATTAATGCTCCATAATTAGAAGAAAAAATTGGGTTTAGAGAAGACTTTCATGGTGGGAGACAACCTTGTTTAGTAAAATGATCCCCTTTTCTAAACCAAGTCTCTACACAGCACACATCTAACCATTATAATTTTAGTACCTCCGTCTTGGGTTAAATGACACAACTATTTTGACTCGCTTTTTTATATAAGTTGATGGAGCAGAAAATAAGTATGAAAAGTAGGGGTATTTTGAGAAAGTTATGAGTCTGATTTGAAAGAAGTTGTGGAGATTTTACAACATTTCCTTTGTCATTTGAAGTTATTTTTAAATTGTGTAAGTTTTACTGGGGCTGACAAAAAAATTATCTTTTTATGTGGGACTGAGGGAGTATATAATTAAGTTCATGTTCTTTTCAATTTAATTGCACTATGGTTCAATTTAGTTTAATCCAATTCAGATGAATCCATTCCATTTTATTTAGATCATGTAATTTAGTTTAATTTAGTTTTACTGTTGCAATGTAAGAGTCTGCTTGATATTCAAAAGTTTTGTTCGGTTTAGTTCAATTCAGTTTAAGAGAAACAAGATGGTTATCCTCTTCACTAGAGTGAGAGAGCACTTCTACAATTTAATTCATGTGTTTACATGCCCATATAAAATCTAATTAAAATTTTCTTGGATGTCTTTGGGGCGATTAATCGGTGATAATCAAGAAAAGAGGTAGGCTCTTATAGATTTTTTAAATTCCGAAATAAATTTGCAGTGTTCCTGTATGATAAAAATAGTCACACGGGGGACGAAGTGAGTGCAAGTGATTATAGCTCCTGTAGCTCTGGAAATCCCATCAGTTCAGACAGCAGCGGCTTCACAACCGTGGCTCTTGAAACCTCCGGCAACCATTACTTCATATCTGGCATCACCGGAGACTGCAGCCGCGGCATGAGGTTGACTGTTACGGTGGTTGCAGCATCCACCTCCACCGCATTGATCTGATTCCCCTGCCATCCCCTTTCTTTAGATACTTGTCTTTTCTTTCTTATTGTATGCGTGTATCCTTTTTATATACTACTATACTATATCATCGATTTTATTGAAATGGAACTGCATTTGTGTTTTCATCCAAGAGTAGGTCTCCTAGAGGTGGCTTGTCCATAACTTTTGGATAATCTACTAAATTTTTTAAAATTTATATACATTTGTTAAACTACATACTAAATTTAAATATTCTAAAATTTATTATATATTTTTTCACATTTAAATACATACTATTACTACTTTTTAAAACTTATATAATACAATAATTAATTTTTAAAAAAATATTGTATTAAACGTCACCATGTTAAGCGACATGGTGAAAAAATAAAACAGAATTCCCCTACTCTGAACCGATGGGTTACGGTCGATCGGACGTAGCTGATCCAATTTTTTTGTTACTTCATACGTCTATTATTATCAAAAAATATTTCCATATTAATTAATTTGGTAATTAAATTGTTTGTCTCCATATTTTTTTTATTTTGGGCTAATCGGTCCACAATCCAATTTGCGATGCCTCTAAAATATCATAATATTTTTGGTAACGATGAAATGTTATTGCGACATTGGCCATTTGTGGTTTTATTCCACCATTGATCTGGCCCGCGGATATTTTTGGCTTGGGGCGCTTGTCTAATTTAGCCCAGTCATCATTACATGGGATTTTACGTATGCACCAGTCGTCCCTCAGAGTTTTCTATTTCATTTGCAACTTCGACTATAATACTTGGGCTCAAGCATATATTTGGGCCAAAATATACGAACAGCGACTTCACACTTTATTTTCTGTTTGTGTCTTTCTATGCGACATATACTGCGACGTCGAAAATCTTTTAAACGAAAGCATCACGATGGGTATATAAATTGCCCACCACCCACCCCCTTCGTATTCCCAACCGATGACGTTGCACCAAAACCTCCCACCTGAAAAAATGGCAGGAAAAGCTTCAAATCTCAATGCAAAACCGCCTTCTCATATCAATTGGATTCAACATAGTATAGTGATGGATTTCATCAAAAGGAAATAGCAGGAAACCTTAACTAAGGTAAGGATTTTTCACAAATTTGATGATTGTTTTTTCAACTTTGAGGGATTTCTTTCGTTGCCCATTTCATGCGGTTATAACATTTACAATGAATGAGCTGTTCAGTTTCGTGTGTGATTAGGTTTTGGGTTTATCCATTTTTGTTTGGGATTTATTTACAAGTTCTTGTCTAGGGCTAGGGTTCAGGGAATTTTTATGACACTCATTCTTGCTACTTATTAATGGCATGTTACTTGTTTATGTTGTGATGTTGATGTTAGTTGAGATTATAGGTGTTTGAGGAGCATTTGTGTTCCAGTCGCACACTATTTTGGCTTAGTCGATTGGTCATGCGACATTGCATATTCATACACATGAATCTACGATTTTGCACGGAGCACATCAGTATAGCCAAAGTGTCTGCGACATGCATGCAAAATCGGCCAAAACTCATTGCCTTCATTAGGTTCTTAACTATTGCACTAACTATTCTTCGTTCCCTTGTTTCTCAGATGGCTCGAATGAAGCATACAGCCAAGAAGTCAAGGGAAAGGCCATAGGAGTAGGTCCATCACGCACCAAGAAGGCAATGACAACGACCACCCCTCTATCGCCAACATGGGACAACATACGCTTCATCGATGAGAAGGTAGAGAAGCATTTCGATATGATCCGGGGCCAAAGGATAATGAGGTAAGGGTAATGAAGCCTGAGGACGTAGAGTGACTCCACCTCAATTTTTTCCTCGAACCCTTCAAACTGTCAGGAATAGAGGGTTTGATATACTTGGACAAACCGACTTATGATACAGAGGTCAAGGAATTCGATGCCAATTTCACTCGGTAAACATTGAACATCTACAGTACAAGAGTGAACGGGGTGGACATGGAGATAACGACGGAGTTCATCAATCAAGTGACTAGGTGCACAATTGGTTGGGAGGACCAGCCGGGGGTTAAGCCTCTATAGGTGTACTCCTGGGACAGTTGTCCTCTACGGGTCGACGAGAATGACTCATCCAAGATGTTTGACCTCAACCGAATGGTGGAGAAGTACTTCAAAATTGAAGTGGGGAGCGGGCTCATCCAACTGAGGCGAATCAAGATTGATGTCTTCGATCTTGAGGAGAGAATGATGTACAATATAATTGTACAAATACTGATCCCGTTCGAACATCGTTCGAAGTGCACAATCAATGGGGTCGTTATGTACTACCATTTTGCAGAGAAGAAGGTAATCACCCTCGGGTACACCATCATTTAGGAGATGCACCAAGTGGCCCTCACCCCAAAGAGTCGAACACTCCCTTACGACAACGTTATCACCGTCATTCTGGTGAAAAAGAAGGTTCCTATTAAATCAAAAGCAAAAATCCAGCCTAAGTACTACGATGTGAACTACTTCAGGCAGAAGTACTGGCATTGGAAGGCAGAGACGTGGATTGATCGCAACGTCCCCAGGGGAAATCTGGATGTACCT
The DNA here is from genome assembly GCA_032355705.1 of Rubia peregrina. Classification (NCBI taxonomy): domain Eukaryota; kingdom Viridiplantae; phylum Streptophyta; class Magnoliopsida; order Gentianales; family Rubiaceae; genus Rubia; species Rubia peregrina. The sequence goes on along the minus strand of JAULKK010139547.1, from coordinate 10,344 downwards.
CCCACACCTGGGCCCGAGGTGACTCCATCAGCTTCCACAACAAGGGATTCTACCCCACCAGTACTCCTGCCCCGCGACTGCTCTCGTGATTTTCTCTCTAAGGTGTACGAGGTAGCATGACTATGGCACGCACGCTACGTGCACCTTAACTTTATGTCCTTGCACAAATTGGGGGGGAAATTCATGGTTGAAGGGGTCCTGTTGATTGACCATGTTGAGCAGTTTTGTGATGGGTGCGTCCTTGGAAAATAACAATGGGTCTGATTCCAGCAAGCCTCTGTGTACCGCGCTGCTCACTCTTTGTAGTTGGTGCACATGGATTTATGTGGTCCTATCACGTTGACCACACTTGGAGAGGTTGTTACTTCTTGTTAGTAATCGTGACTATAGCCACTATATATGGCTATATATGCTCAAATCAAACGATGGGGCACTTATCTCTTTCAAGAAGTTCAAGGCAGGTGGAACAATGAGGAAAGCTCAATACATTTCAAGAATTTCAAGGAAGGTTGCTCAGTGTTTGGAATTAGTACACATGGATTTATGCGGTTCTATCACACTGAGCACACTTGGAGAGGGTCATTACTTCTTGCTGATAGTCTTGAATATAACCGCTACATGTGGCTAGATATGCTCAAATCAAAAGATGGGGCACTTATCTCTTCATGAATTTCAAGGCAGGTTGAACAATAATACAAGCTCAAGACATTTTTATTTGATCGAGGTGGTGAATTCTTTTCCATTGAGTTCCAGGAATATTGTAGCAAGCAAGCAAGACATAAAAAAAATGCACCACAACACCATACTCGCCACAACAGAATGGCGTGGTTGAACGCACCATAACCATACGATAGTGGAGATGGCGCACTGCTTTCTTAAAAGCATAAGCATTTCAGCTAGTTTCTAGGGGGAGGCGGCGAAGACCACCGTTTACATATTGCATCGGGCATTAACATATATCTTGGATAGGCATACGCCTTATTAGGTGTGGCATGAACGCAAGCCAAATGTCTGTTAATTAATAACTTGCAGGCGTGTAGCGCATGTTAAGAAAGTTGGCCCCAACACATACATAACAATGTACTAAGGCCCAGGTGATACAAATGTAAAAACTACCACCATAGATGATGACATGTCAAAGCTTAATCAGGTATTCAAACAAATATGTTCGGGATCCTCTAAGTGACATGGTCGGTCCTATGACTGGGGAAAGAATGAAGCTTAGAGATGCGGCTATGAATGCTTTGATTTATCAACTTCATGATGAAGAGTTGAATAACAAATCGACAAAGTCTTAGATTAATTATTCAAGAGTGTCAAATAATTGAAGACATCGGGGAGAACACTATACTATTTTTTCCACCGTGCTTTTAATGAGGTAGCGTGATCGTTGTAAATTATGTAAATTATTTCATTTTGAAATTTAGTCATTAAACTCAGCCATGTGGACTTTGGAAGAGTTTAAATTCGGCTAAATGTTTAATTAGGATTTACAATATTCAGTTTTGATTTGATTAGACTTAGATTTGGTAAGATTAGATAAGGCAATATTCATTCAAGACTTAGCTTGATGAATTTCGGCCATGATCATCTTATTTTAGGTAGTTTAGTTAGATATGGTTTTAGCTACTTTAAGCTACCATAAGTCTTTTTAATTTCTGACAGAAGTTACCAAATCCCGTTCTGTTTCTGATTAGGGTTTGGCCGAATTATATCCTATAAATAAGGGAGGCCATTCACGATTTTTTTTCACACTTTTTATCAATCATACATTCAGAATTTGACTTATTACTCCTTGCTTGCGAGATTTTCATTGTTGCTTAATTTTGCGGGTTAATTAAGTTTGCAATACTCTTCAAATCTGTGAGCTAATGATGCGGGCTAGTTAGTGAGCGATTTGTGCAGTTGTGGTTAGGGTTTTGGGCAAGATTTCTCTTAGTTACAGTCAAGAAATTATCAAAATTCTACAATCTAGAGTATTCGCAAGGAGATTTATATCACCGGGGGATGTTATAGACACAATAATGTACTAAGCTTGGTGGAAAGTCTAAGGTGTTTGTGCAACACAAAGCTGGATAGCATGATGGGAATTTCTTCAACAACTTTCAAATCTTTGATCTGCAACGAGTTGAAGCGATCAAAATTTACCTGGAAGGAAGAGCAGAAATTTGGTATCAAAATGAGTAAAGCATCAGGAAAAAAAAACAAAGCAGTTCTAGAAAGGTTTTGTAAAAATTGTAGGGAGAATTCAACAAGCTATATCATACCGGATCATCTCGTAAATATCAAGAAATCTTCGAAGAACTATGCTCACAGGTCATCGGTAAACATCCTTATCTCTTTGAACAATATTTTATGTCAAGTTTTGTGAGTGATCTTAGGGAATAATTGAAATCTATGGTTAAACTCTTTAAACCTGAAACCTTGCATGACACAATACAGGTAGCATGTCTACAAGAACTGGATCTAGATGTGTAAAGTATGAGACATAAGGGAAGTCCTTTTACATTCCATGGAAGAAATCAGATTAATACAGTAATAGAAAGGCCTAGATGGAACAATACTGGGAGTGATGGTAAGCAGATTTCGGATAAAATAACATGGAGAAGGTATATTGGATATTAGAAGGTTGCGAATGACAATTTTCAGAGGATTTCACCTCAGAAGCTGCAATTTTGGAGGGACTATAACCTTTGTTTCAAATGTGGGGGAAAGTTCAGTTTACCCCAGTCCATCACTATAAATATAAGCAAGTTCATCAGATCTTTAGTTGTGAACCATTAGTTCCAGGAAATATGTTAATTGAAGAACGAAAGGAACAAGAGGAGAGAATGTGAATTGAAGAACATGTGGTGATATCACTAAACACTATTGGCGGGGATATAAACTCTAGGACTAATACTCTAACCATGTATGGGCTGATTAAAGGGGTGAAAGTCAGTATCTTATTAGATACGGGGTCAACTAATAGCTTTATCGACCCAGCTGTGACTGATATCTGAATCTTGGAATGATTAGGAATCGGCCTTTTCTAATTACCATTGTGGATGGTGGCAAGGTGTATGGAATTGGTTTATGTCCAAAGGTAGTTTGGTAAATCAGAAATTGTGAGTTTACATTTGATCTTAAAGTGATGAACTATCACCTTTGATTTCAGTAAACAAAATGTTTCTATATATAGTGAGGGATATCACTGGGTACTACAAGGATTTACTGAGCAGTTGGAAATTAATTTGATAAAGCAAATTAAGGAACAAGGTTCCAAGAAAAGAAAATTGTTCATGGTTCAACTGAAGAGGGATGATGGAAATATGTTTGAACTGGGAGAATGTGGGAACTATTTTTTTAGTTTCTGAAAATGATTTAGAGGGAGTGGAAAGGGATTTGATGGAATTAGAAAATGCTTCAGGAAGGTTACTTATGGAAAATTTAAGAAATGGTAGAATTATTAATGCAAAGATGATCAAGAAACATGAAAATGTAGAATCAAATCAGGGAACAAGATTCGGAAGTACATAATCTGGGCTGATGCAAGATGATATTTCTATTCCTACAAAGTTACCACAAAGAACAATTGATCACCAAATTGTTTTGAAGTCTAACTCACAACCATTTAAAATAAAACCTTATAGTTATCCCCATGCGTACAAGGCTGAGATAGAGAAGCAAGTAAAAAATGATGGATAACAAGGTGATTCAATTAAGAAACAACCCTTATGCATCTCCGGTGGTTTTAGTGAACAATAATGATTCTACATTGAGGATGTGTATAGACTGTAGAAAATTGAATGATATGACTGTAAAAGATTGTCTTCTGATTCCAATAATCGATGAACTTTTTGGATGAATTAGATGGAGCTAGATATTTATCCAAGCTTGATTTGAGAGCTAGATATCATCAAATTCTTGTTAGAAAGGTGATATTGATAATTCCACTTTTCACATGGTCATTTTGAATTCATTGTGATGCCTTTTGGTTTAACGGATGCTCGAACCACATTTCAAAGTTTGATGAACCGGATTTTTTGTGCTTATCTCCAAAAATACATATTGGTTTTCTTTGACGATATCCTTGTTTACAACAAAACTTTGGAAGAATATACTGAGCACTTGGAATCAGTTTTGAAGGTTCTTTAGCAACACAAGCCCTACGCTAAAATTTCTTAGTGTCTGTTTGCGAAAAGCCAAGTTGAATACTTGGGCCACATAATATCAGGAGGAGTTCAAATGGATGGCATTAAGATTGAAAGCATTTTGAATTTTCCAGTGCCTAAGACCGGTAAAGAACTTAGAGGTATTTTAGGTTTAACATGTTATTATAGGCGGTTTATAGCTCATTATGGTGTTATATGTAAGCCTCTTCATTAGTTGTTAAAAAGGATTCGTTCAAGTGGGATGAAGCAGCTACAAGAGCATTTGAACAATTGAAGAAAACCATGACTTCTGCACTCGTTTTGAGATTGCCAAATTTTAAAGAACCATTTATCATTGAAACAAATGCATGTGATGAAGGGATGTGCATCATTTTAACATACCAATTGCATTTTGAGGCAAAGGGTTTTGTCAAAAGAACAAATGGACCTCAACATATGAAAAAGATTTTTTGGCAGTGGTGATGGCAGACGATAAATCGAGACATTACCTTGTGGGAAAGCATTTTATCATTCAGGATCACAGAAGTCTGAAGTACTTGATTGAGCAGAAATTAACCCATGTTTTATAGCATAAATGGGTGACAAAACTCTTAGGAATGAGTTTTGAAATACAGTACAAACTAGACAGTACCAACAAGGTTGCGGATGCTCTTTCAAAAAGGCCTCATACAACTAACAATTAGGAAGAAAAATAGGCAGGTAACACAAATTTTGAAACTGAGTAAAGCTGTCAATCTAGTCCTTATAGTTCCCTTATGCTTTATGGGAATAAATCTGATTCCAGTGAATCTGATTCCAGTGAACCTGAAATGTTTTCATGAAAAATCTTTGATTGGTGACAAAAAGGGGATCAGGTATTAACCATCAGTAAAAGGTCAATTGAATACTAGGAATGACTTGAATCAGACATCAGAAAATAACTGACATATTTTAAGCACAAAAGGAGAGTGGGGACCAACAACTCCAGTGAAGAACAAGAGAATGCATAACATTATCAAAATTATGTTCTAGTGGTCCAAAAAATACAAACAGAGGGACATTAAATAGTTTCAAGATGATCAAACAAGACCAATTTTGATTTCAGAGAAAATTCAAATTGATTAACTGCAGTTTGGCACTTGGATTGATTCACCTTCAGTAGATTCTAAAGATTTGGTCAATGGAGATGAGGTTTATAAGGAGGGTGGAGTACCTTGCAAGGTTAGAGCCATAACTTTAATGATACCAACACAGATGAGCCAAATTGAAAACAACTATGAAGGAGATCCTGCTAGTCATGAGTTAATGCCACAGCCGTGTTTGCCGAAAATAACACACATAATCCAGCAGAGTATGCTTATGTTTAAGGTAGTTTTGAGAAACATAACAATATTTATTTGGGAGCTTCAAATCATATTAGAAGTGACATTATGTAGGCTTATTCATTGGTGGACATTCAGGCCAATCAACAACAATTCGGAAGATTTTGTCTCTGTTTCATTTGTCAAAGATGAAAGAATAAGTGGTGGATTTCATTAAAAATCGTGACGTTTGTCAAAGGAACAAAGTAGAAAATTGCTTAGCATCAAGACTGCTACAACCTATTTCCATTCCAACACACCCTTGGACTCAGATCAGTATGGATTTCGTGGAGAAACTCCAGATTATGAGTGAAAGAATGCAAAATTGGTGGTGATTGATATGCTTACTAGATATGGACATTTCATAGCTCTCTCACATCCTTTTTTCTGCTCTTCATACAACTAAAGTATTCCACAATGAGATGTACCGATTGCATGGGATCCCAAAGTCAATCATTTCAGATAGGGACATGTTGTTTACTAGTTATTTTGGAAGAAATGACGACTTTGATGGGAGTAAAGATGAATATTAGTTCAGCGTATCATCCCCAAACTGATGGTCAGGCGGAGAGGCTAAACCAGATGTTAGAAAACTATTAACGCTAATTTTATAGAGACAACCAGAAACTTGGAGTAGTTGGATAGCATCAACAGCTCGTACCATTCAAGCATAAAAATGATACACTATGAAGCGTTATATTGATGGAAACCATTATCGGTACCATTAGGGACATTCAGAGAAAGCCTTATACCTAGAACTAACAACACAATGCATCAAAGGGACCAGGTAAATCAATTGTTAAAAAAACATTTACAGGAAGCTCAAACTCGAATGAAATTTAATGCAGATAATAGAAGGCCTAAAAGGATACCGAATGTATGGGATTGGGTACTCTTGAAACTACAAAAATACAAATAGAGTTCTTTGGTTCTAAGAGATACTATGAAAACTAGCTCCTAAATTATATGGTCCATGGGTACCAAGTGGTTCAGAAAATTGGCGAGGTTGCATACAAATTAAACTTGCCCAGCACTAGCCTTATACATCCTGTTTTACGCATATCATTACTGAAGAAATATACAACCTCAACGAAGGAGAGACATCCCTGATCAAGAGGTGGACAATGTAACAATGTTGGAACCTATGAAGGTTGAGCAACGATGACTGCAACAGTGAGGAGAAGAAAAGGTTGTTCAATGGTTAGTCCAATTGAAAAACCTACTAGCAGAAGAAAATTCATGGGAGGATGCACAAACTATTAAGACACAGTTTCCAAGATTCCGAACTTGATGACAAGTTCAATCATGAACGTAGAGGGTAGGTTAGTTTTTTCACTTCAAAAGGACATCATCAGCTACATATGTTTAAAAAATAACTGTAATCAGTTGCTAGATGTTAGGAATGTAGTTGTTAATCGGTTAGAAGGGGGAATCAGAGAGCTGCTAGCATATATTGAAAATAGTAATTAATAGATAGGATATTAGTTGAGAATTCTGATCTTGAAAATCATGTAGTTGAAGATGTATTGAACAACATTTATTTCTTTCCTCCATTCTGAGTAATACAGTCTTTTTCACTTGTATCCCCACCCATGCCAGCATGTTTGACCCAAAATTTTAAATCAATGTATGTCAGGACAACTGACTCACCCTGACCAACTAATAATCATGACCAGCCTTAGATATAACCGTTGTTTGACTTTCTTTTCGATATATAGGAGAATAAGATATGAAAAGAACTACTCTCTCCGTCCCAACTCTATTTGTGAAAATGTTTGACTGTTAATGCAAATAAAAATTTATATTTAAAAACTACTTGTTATAATTAATTCAATAATATAACATATGATAATGTTATTTTTTATAAATCTATTTAAATATACGGTCAAACTATGACAGTAAATAGTGTCCAAATAGCGAGACGGAGGAAGTATATCTTTGCAGCACAAAAAATATTGTGTCTCCGTTCTTTTCTCCATTGATCGGTTATAGTTGCAACATCATAATGGTAATCTGTTACACTTTCAAGGACAGATTCGTCTTTTGCTATGAGATTATTCATAAACAATGGGATGCAGTAGGAAACCATCCAAGATGAGCTAAAAAAGAAACCCAGCTGTAACCGACTAACTTCCCGAGAACTGTCAATCAGTTAGAAGGTAGTTGCGAGTTTTAACAATTAAAAGGATAAATACTATTTTGATGATAGGCGTAGGCATCTCAGGAGTAGATCAGATTTGTGTATACTCCATGAAAGTATCAAATCATTTTCTTTCTCATCTCAGATTCTAAGAAATTGATTGGATTCTTGTGTAATTTCGGTTTCTATTAGGTTGATCGTAACAATTGGTATCAGGGCGGGTAATCCTCGGCAAGAATGGAAGATGATACGCTTTACAAAAACATGGAGTTTCAGTTGAAAGAATTGGATTTGAGAATCTCGGATTTGGCAGAGGAGATGCAAGGTTTCAAGATGCATTTGGATGATAAGATTACGGTGAACATTGAGGCGGCACTGCAAACATTCAAGGAGGAAATCAAAAGTGAAATCAAGAATCAGAGGAGCTGTTAATAGCTTCGATCCAGAATTTGGGGGCAAATGTACAAGGAATCGAACAAAGCTCTAGTTTCGCCAATGCGGGAAGGATTCTCAAGCTCCTAAGATGCAGAAGTTGGTCGAGAATTATCAAGGTGAGCGTAACTTTGGAGTGAAAAAAGTATGGAAACTTGGAAGAAGAGTATGAGAAATTGAAACATTTGGCAGAGGATCTTCCAGTGCCAATCAGCGAAAATTCTCAGGTGACAATTCTTGTTGAACATTATCCGGCTAAAAATGATCTCACTTCTCTTGATATACTTCAAAATCATACTGATCCTAGCAGTTTTATTTCACATGTTAACGACTTGGAGCTCATTAATATGAAAGAGAAATCAATTTTTGTTGATTATGTGAGAGATGGTGATAGAGTTTTTACACTGGACACCAAGCACTATGAAGCTAGGAAAGGAATAGGCAAACTAGGTGAATCTGATTGGTTTCAGATTGAGATTATATAAATGACTGACAACAATATGGAATTTGCTGAACCTATAATGTGTTACGACCCGGGCATTAAGGAGAACTTCATTAGAGGATTAAGTATTGATAAGCTGGAAAAGATAGTTGATGATCGTGGTCTCTTTAGAAATTCTGGCAGTGTTAATGAATCACTAAGATGGTTGAAAAGATATGTTGTTTTTTATGAGAGTAAATGCAACATGGTTCAGGCAGAGGGAGTTGATTTCAGAATTAAAATTAAGCCCTGTGATACTGTTCGAAGATGCGGAAAATGGACTATGTATGTGTTTAATAATTATAGGATTCAGTTGATGATTTCAGGAGGCCTAAACACCGAGCCTAGAATTCTGCTAGTAGTTTTGTTGGGTGATGTCCGTGTGTGCTGGAGTATTTTTGTGTGTAACATTGTTTTGGGTGTTAAGTCGAGGAATCAGAGTGATCGGTATGCTGAATTGTATTTGCCTTTTGAAGTAAATGAGATGTCTCCTTACAGTGGAAAAGGGCAGGAGTTTGATCATGATGATATATATAGTGATAAAGCTTTGAATCAGACTAAGTTTTGCACCCTCATGGTTAGACTTAGACCAGGTATGATGGAGATACAGGATGAAGCTGTACCTGTGCGGATGAATTCGAGTAGGTTGGAGTCTTTGGTAGGGAAGCATTTTGAGCAGGTGAAGAAAAGGGAAACCATGGTGGCGAGTTGTGGCATTGTCATAAGAAGCTCTGCGGTTCGAGAACTTGTGGGACATCACAGTTAAAAACCCATTTGACCAGATGCTCAAGGAGATTAGAGCATGCAGTAGCACCCTTCGTATACTAAGGGGAAAGAGGAAGGACGGTCTGATTGCGGTTGTGAGTCTTAATTTAGACAGAGAGCAGGGTAATGGTGATGTTTTGAGCATGGTGAATACCAGATATGGGCATGTGAGTGAAAATGAGGAAGGTATTATCATAGGGGGGGTTCACTTTGATCATAAACGCAGCTGGCTTGACCTTGCCCGAATCATTATATTGCATGGTTATTTGCTGAAAAGGGTTGAGCATTGTGGGTTCAGAATATTTGTCAGAAATCTTCAGCCTTTGTTTGCCCTGGAGATATTCGAAATAGATGAGGCTGATTGCAATAAAATATATGAAGTGGAAAAGCAGAATGTACTTTGGTGGGACAAAGCTAAAGCATGTTTATGAAGGCGTAGTGAATAATTGGTCAATCACGCAGCTTGCTTGCAAAATTAGTTCAAAATCACATACAGAAAGATGCAGGTCGTCACTTGCAAGAGCAATATGCCTTTTATGCTCTGATGGGGGGAACTGGAGCAAAAGAAGAAGAAAAAAAAGGCTTGATGCAGTGATGCTTTAGTGGGAAAATTGAAGAAAGGGAACAAGGAGATGCACTACTGCAGTGCATTGCTGCCATACAAAATATGGAAGCAAAAGATAACAGAAGGTATCTTAATATTTTGGTCACATAATGCATGGTTGCAGTGCTTCCAGCCACCTCAATATTATTTTAGCAGCAGACCTCACCTCCATAAGCATGCGAAGTAAATTGCCCGACCCAATCTGTTTTGATCCGATCCATATGGGTCGGGTTGAGTCAATGTACCATTTGGATCAAAATGGGTCGGGTCGAATTTTGACCTAAATCGACCCGTTTTGACCAATTTACAATTTTATCTCATTTTCTTTAAAAAAAATTATTAAAAAATTAGTTTAATACAACATACCCACCATTAATTTAATTCATAAACAAGTTTAACATTCTTGAATTTTTTTTATAAAACTAAAA
>JAULKK010139441.1:0-16880 GCA_032355705.1 Rubia peregrina | reverse complement strand
AATTGAGGGTTATAACTGTACATACTCCATTATATAGGGTTATATTTGTATAATTCCCAAAAATAAATGATTAGTCCATGACTCTTATCAAAACCCGCCAGGGGTGGCCAAAAATACCCGTCACTTCTACAAGGACTAGGGGTGGTAAAAAATACCCAGTCCGAGATACCTGGCATGTCCATCCATCAGTATGGTATAAAATAATTGGGTATTTTACATTTTACATGGACCCGATCCAAAAAATTTACAATTTAACAGGCGAGGAAAAGGGCTGCAAAAATTTGATTTCCAGGATACCCAGTAATATTAAAATATATTTAATTACTTTTAATTTTAAATAATATTTTTCTACAAATCTACTCTCAATTCTCAATTGTTCATATCTATGTAATATTAATTATTAAATAATGCAAATTTACATAATATTCAAATGATAAATTTTCAATCATTCTCTTTCAACTCTGAATTTTCAATAGTTCATTCTATGTTCTGGCCCTTCCCTTTCAGCCTCAAATTTTTAATTATAACCCTGGTCACAACTCTATTCTAGCAGTAGCCAGCAGGTCAAGTTGATAAAAATATATATTTAATTTTCCATCACAAATTTCTTATCAAACTTTCATAACGTCTCCACTAAATTAAAATTTATTAACACAGTGATTTTATTCTCCTCATTTCATCATATTTCGTTATATTTATCCAAACTAGGGAATGATGATGATGATTACGGACTTGTTACTATTAGTAATCATTATATGTTGATTTTTATGATAAAAGGTGATAATTATTTGTAAAAAAATGTCATGAGAATTCAATTGTTAAACTACATTACCATCATTATAAAGACATTCTTGCACTAATACTAATTTACATTACATAAAGAAATGATAATTATCTCAAAAACATCAATTTTAAACGGGTCAACGGGTACCCTGTTACCCGACCCGAACAATCCGGGTACCTGCAATACGATATCCTATTCTTCCAGGTTGGGCCACGGGCCACATTTTCAACTACCCACTCATGTGGGAACCCAAAAGTGCTTGTTAAGAATACGAATCCCACGAGGTAACTATTAGCCCGAAAAGATGGATAAAAGAGATAACGTAAAGAAAATAAAGGAAATAATGAACACAATGATTTACGTGGTTCGGTTAAATTGACCTACATCCACGACCGGAGGAGATTGTGAGCTTCACTATATGTTGATAAAGTATTACAAGGTTTTGCATTCCACCTATGAAGGAATTATGTGGCAAAATAATGAAGAGGGCTTTGGCTTCTACTAATACAAAAAGAGAGCTAAAGGGAAAAGAAAGCAAGTAGCTATGGAATGCTATGCTTGAGATGTGTTTGAACTACTAATTTCATCCCCTATTTATTCTACTCAAAATTCACCAATGGCCAAGAACTCTCAAACAAAACTTCTCCCAAAATCCCAAGAAATCTTCCTTCTTGCTTCAAGCATTAATTATGAACATTGAGTCCAAATGATTCTTGCCAAAAAATCATGATAGTTAAACCCCAATAGTCAAAGAAATAATGCTTCAACTTGCAAAGAATATGATGAGAATAAAGTTGCAATGTAATGCGTTGCATGCTTGTCTTTGCTATCCTCCAAAGAAGTGAATGTTTATGGACAATTTGGGTGAAGACCATTAATTCTTCACAAATCTCCACCTTGGTCTGAACCCCCAAAAGTAATAGCTTACTCAACCTCCTCCGACATGGCCCTAATGGGCCGAATCACCAACAATGAACACCAATCAAGTCTAAGCATTGCTTGAACTTGAAATAAGGAAGAACCTTCGTGAACAAATCAACAGGATTATCCTTTGTATTAATTTTCTGAACAATGACCTTCTTCTGTGCAATGATATCACGAATGAAGTGGTACTTAATATCAATATGCTTCGTCCGCTCATGATACATCTGTTCTTTAGTCAAGTAAATTACACTTTGAATGTCAAAGTGAATGATAGTAACCCTTTGTTGTTGAGTTAATTCGACCAAGATACCTATTAACCATAAAGTTTCTTTGATAACCTCTATGACGGCCAGTGGCGGAACTAAGAGCTCAGGCAAGGGGGCTGAAAAGGAGAGTTTTTTTGCGTGACGGATGAACGGCCGGAGAGCGGTAGGGTCGGTGACTCGGCGGGCGGGCGGACAATGCTGCAGTGCAGCTGCTTCTGCGAAATGAAGCTAAGGGACACAAACTAAAATGTTTCAAGTTAACATATAGGGTTAACATTTTGGGTTGTGCCGATTGGGTTTCAGCCCAATTGACATTTTTCCCATCAGCCAAGTGAAATGACGTCGTTTCACATATCAAAACGACGTCATTTTGATAAGTTAGGAAACAAAAAATACAAAATGAGACCGTCTTCTTCCTCGTTCTTCAGCGGTCACCGCTCGCTGGAAAAGACAACCTGCAAATTTACAAAGGGGGAGGAATCCATGGATTCCGGTGGCCCTTAGCCCTAAATTTTGGGCCACCGGATCCTAGGGGTGGTGCCATCACCCCCTCGCCACCCCCTGGTTCCACCCCTGATGACGGCCATATATTCTGCCTCAGTAGTAGATAAAGAAACTACACGTTATAGAGTAGCTTTCAAACTAATTGCACAACCTCCAATGCAAAATACATAACCTGTAAGAGACCTGCGCTTATCAAGATCGCTGATAAAGTCTAAATCTACAAAACCAATCAAAGTGTTGTTGGTTCCATCTAACTCCAAACACATGTTTGAAGTACCCTTTAAATATCTAAGAATCCACTTCACAACCTGCCAATGTGTTTTGCCTGAATTGGCCATATACCTGTTAATAACACTAACATCTTGTGAGATATCAGGATGAGTACAAACCATTGCATACATTATATTTCCAATTGCATTTGAATAAGGAACTCTAGCCATATAATCTTCTTCTTCCTTTTTTTTTGGTGATTGGGTAGCAAATAGCCTGAAATGGCTACCAAGAGGAGTGCTAATTGGTTTGGCATCATGCATGCCAAATCGCTCCGAAAATTTCTTAAGGTAACTCTCCTGGGTCAGGTACAACTTTCCAACTCCTCGATCTCTTCTTATCTCCATACTAAGAATCTTCTTAGCTGCTCCCAAATCTTTCATCTCAAATTCACTATTCAACAAGGCCTTCAACTTATTAATTTCTACAATATTCTTAGTCACAATGAGCATGTCATCAACATATAATAGCAAATAAATGGATGAGTTATTTTGTAACTTCCAGAAGTAAACACAACTATCATACATGCTCCTGGAGAAACCATGACCCAACATAAATGAATCAAACCTCTTATACCATTGTCTTGGAGACTGCTTTCATTCATACAAGGATTTCTTCAACAAGCAAACCCGTTCTTCCTTACCTTGAACTTCAAAACCTTCAGGTTGACTCATAAAGATATGCTCATCTAATTCGCCATGCAAGAAAGCTGTCTTGACATCCAGCTGTTTTAACTCCAAATCAAACATGGCAACCAACGCAAGCAATAAACGAATAGAGCTATGTTTCACAACAGGTGAGAAAACATCATTGAAATCAACACCTTGTACATGACTGTAGCCCTTTGCAACCAATCATGCTTTGTACCTTGCATCAACACCCAAAGTATCTTCCTTTCTTTTTGAAAACCCATTTGCAACCAACGATTTTCTTTCCTTTTGATGGCATCACAAGATCCCATGTTCCATTCTTGTGTAGAGATTCCATCTCTTCATTCATAGCCACGAATCAATTTTCTGAATTAGCACCTGAACATGCGGAAGGTTCTTCGTCTCCACTTGTTTCTTGTGCCACTGATAAAGCATATGCAACCAAATTTTCATATCTCAAAGGTTCGAATGTCTCGTCTTGGTCTATCTACGGGAATGGAATAATCCTTATCTACTAGTTGATCTTCAACAAGTTCATGATCAGGTTCTTCAACCTCTTCTTGGGTTGGGTTTTTCTCTGAAGAACCACCGATATATAACTCCACCTTCCTTTGTGCACTATCCTCTTTATCTGAATCACATGGATTACAAGACTCTTTTCCAGGATGTAACATATAAGATTCATCAAATGTAACATATCTACTAATTAGAAATTAGGGTGATTTTGGATCCGGATACCACAATCTATATCCTTTCACCCCAGAAGCATAACCGAGGAAAATATATTTCTTAGCCCTAGGCTCTAGCTTTCCCTCATTAAAATGTATATAGGTTGAACACCCAAATATTCTTAAATTAGAATAATCAGCAGGAGTACCTAACCAAACTTCCTCCGGAGTCTTGAAATCAAGAGGTGCACATGGAGAGCGGTGGATGATGTGACAAGCCGTAGAGATGGCTTCAGCCCGAAAGTCTAATGTCAACTTGGCATTTGAGATCATACACCGAGCTCTTTCCAAAAGAGTACGATTCATTCGCTCTGCCACACCATTCTGTTGAGGCGTCATTCTAACAATTTGATGTCAAGCCATTCTTTCATTCTTGCAAAACTCATTGAATTCATTTCCACAAAATTTCAACCCATTATCTAGCCTCAAACGTTTAATTTGTTTTCCTGTCAGTTTTTCAATCAAGGTCTTCTATTGTTTAAATATCAAGAAAACAACACTTTTAAGATTAAAAAATATGCCCAAACTTTTCTTGAATAATCATCAATAAAAGTAAGCATATATCTCGCACCACCTTCAGAAGGAACACGAGAGGGCTCCAAAAGATTAGAATGAATGTAATCCAATGTACCTTTTGTTTTTATGAATTGCAGGTGAACGAAAGCTAACTCTTTTATGCTTTCCAAAAATACAGTGTTCGCAAACGTCCAACTTACCAGTAATTTGACCACAAATTAGACCTCTATTGCTAAACAATATTAAGCCTTTCTTGCCCACATGTCCCAACTGCATATGCCACAATTAGGTGATGTGAGAGAGTTGTGACGGCCACTGCCCCAGTAAGTGTCGATCCTTGCAAAACATACAAAGTCCTAACTCTGCAAGCCTTCATTAGCAGAAGAGCACCTTTACATATTTTCACAATTCCACTATCGTTTGAATATCTGTAGCCGAGAGAATCAAGAGTGCCAAGTGAGATGGGATTTTTCTTTAAGTCGGGAACATGCCTAACATTAGTGAGTGTTCTAATAATGCCATCATACATTTTTTATTTGATTTTCCCCTACCAACAACCTTACAAGTTACCTATTAAAACAATTCCACCATCACATTCTTCATAAGTGGAAAAACACCCCCTATTATAACTCATGTGGTAAGAACAACCCGAATCTAAGAGCCACTCACTAGAAGACCTTGATTTATTTTCCATGGCCACAAATATGATTCCATCACTCTTATCTTCTGCTACACTAGTTTCACCAGCATTGATGTTATTCTTCTCATTTTATATTTTCTTTATTTTTCAATTTAAAACAATCGGCCTTAATGTGCCCCTTTTTCTAGTTGCAACTTTTATTTCTGTATCTAGAGTTCGACCTCCCTTTGGATCTACCACCTTCAGAATCTCTATTTTCACCTCTACCACTAATAAACAACCCTCAGCATGAGTTTCACTCGATTCTCCTATAATGTCCCTATCAATATACTCTTTAGATTTAATGCAGATTTTATAGTATTGCATGAGACCAAATCTTTCCCATAGATCATAGTATCTCGAAAATACTTAAATAACCGGGGAAGAGAACATAACAATTAAATGACTTGATCTTCTTCATCAACTCTAGCATCTCCGTTATCCAAATCCAAAATGATGGAATCAAATTTATCAAGATGTGAGAGTATAGATGTACCTTCTACGGTTTTCAACATGTACAACTTCTGTTTCAAATAGAGGCGATTCTCCATTGTCTTCTTAATGTATGTAGATTTCAATTGATCCCACATAACTTTGGCGGTTCTCCCACTAGAAACTTCATGCAAAACCTCGATAGAGAGATTTAAAATAATTGCCGATCTAGCTTTATTGTCTAGATCACCAAAATCTTCCGACGAAATGTCCGCTGGCCTTTTCTCCACTCCTTCAAGGACTAGCTGGCATCCATCCTGGATTAGGATGGCTGCCATCATGAGTTACCACATACCGAAGTTTATACTCCGGTCAAACTTTTCAATAGAAGTCCTTGTTACCTCATGGTGGCCAGTAGATGAAAAATGAGATATGCCTCTGATACCAATTTGTTAAGAATACGAATCCCACGAGGTATCTATTAGTCCAAAAATATGGATATCAAAGACAACGTAAAGAAAATAAAGGAAATAATGAAAACAAGGTTTTACGTGGTTCAGTCAAATTGACCTACATCCACGGTCGGAGGAGACCGGAAGCTTCACTCTAAGTGGAGAAGTATTACAAGGCTTTGCCTACCACTTATGAAGGAATTATGTGGCAAAATAAAAAAGGGAGCTTTGGCTTCTACAACTACAAAAGGAGAGTTAAAGGGATAAGAAAGCAAGTAGCAATGAAATGCTATGCTTGAGGTGTGTTTGAACTACTAATTTCATTCCCTATTTATACTACTCTAAGATCACCAATGGCCAAGAGCTCTCATACAAAACTCATCCCGAAATCCCAATAAATCTTCCTTCTTGCTTCAACATTGATTGTGAACATTGAGTCCAAATTATTCTTGCCAAAAAAACATAATAGTTGAACCCCAATAGTCAAAGAAATAATGCTTCAACTTGCTAATAATATGATGAGAACAATGTTGCAATTTAGTGTTTTGCATGCTTGTCTTTGCTATCCTCCAAAGAAGTGAATGTTTATGGACTATTTGGATGAAAACCATTAATTCCTCACAGTGCAGGAACCGGCATTTGAACACCCTAACAAGGACTCAATCACTCAACCAATGTTTATTCACATTGACCCAAATAAATTATCAGATTACTCTCATTAAATTACTGATCAAAATATTCTCATTCAATCACTCAACCAATTTCACCATAACCTAAACATGGCTCCGGGTCTTCTGTTACACTTTTGTGTTACACTAGGTGTTACACCAATGAAATTATGCCAAGTGTCCATTCTAATCTAACTCTAATCTAACCATCTAACCATGATTAACATGATCTTATATTTATTTTATTCCTTAAAATTTACTTTCCTTTACCGTTTCCAAAATTACCTTTTCTTCTCCAGACGCTAAACCCTCTGCGGATTGTTCGACCTTCTCCATTCCCTCCATCCATAATCATCGTCTATAATCCTGCGCACTCTGGAGGATCCGGTCGATTTCTCCAACGTGAGGGGCCCCCGCCGGCTGCGGCGGAGCGGTGAAAGATGGGTCTGAGTCAGGGTTTTGCCCGCTGCTTCTGGGGATTTGTTGGCGCTGATGCTTTGTGGGTTTCTTACAGTGGGTTATTGATGACATTTTGTTTGTCGATGCTTGGACACTCTGTTCTCGATCAAATGACTTTATCGCCTCCGTCTTCTTCCTCTCGCGCTTCTCCGAGCAACGACAGGTCTTGTAAGATCCTTTTCAATCCTTTTGTTTTACACTTTCTGCGTTTATTGTTATGGATGGTGTGAAATTGGTTATACTTTATTGTTGGAAGGGGGTGTGTGTGTGTTTCATTTTTGGTCAATTCTCAAATGTTGTTCTTGATCTTGCGGTTCTAGTTGATCAGTATTTCTTGTGTTCTTTGAAAGTATAATTTGTGTGCTTATGTCTAGCTTTTGTAATTACGAAGTTATCGCAAATTTAGATGGTGTTGTTGGCTAATCTCTTTAGGTGAGTTCATCCTAACTTCAAGCCACTGTGCTGCTATTCCATTATTATGAAACCATGTATTTCAGAAAGTGGTTCATGAGATCAAAAGCTAGAACTTGACAGCTGCCAACATAATTCAAAGCAAAATATTTTGTAGAGAAATATCTCAAAGTCCCTAAAAATGTTACTTTTCTTGCACCTGTTTGACGATTCAATGCTAGTTTCTAGGTAGTAGAATGTATAAGTTCCTAGACTGTTAAAGCAATTTGGAGGAGCAGGAGAAGGAAAACAAACAAGTATGATTGACTGGCCATTATTCAAGAGAAAGAGTTATTGTACCTGTAACTCAGCTAGCCGCTCATAACCAGGGTTAATATCATCAATCAATACCTGAATCAAACATTTCATTGCTTAGTTGAAGGGAAAAGCAATTAACTCATAGCATAGAAACTCCGCCCTATAGCAGTTTTCAATTTCGGATTGAATAAAAAAAAGAGATGCATTTACATTCTTAGCTTCTATACTAAATTGATCTGAAAGTAAATTGTTCATCTTGTCTTCACGGTGGAGATATTATGCTATCGTTCATGTGTTGAACATCGCTTGCTGAAACTACATTTCCTATCTTTAATCTGCTTGGAAACTCTCATGAGGCAATCAGTGTTCGTAAACTGGTGAATTTCTTCTTTTTATAACGTAGGAGAATACAAGCTTGAAGCTTGATCGGCTGATTGTCGGAAAATGGTACATCTATGTGATCCTGATCGTTGTTGGAATTGTCATTGGACTGCACTACCTTCATTTTTGCTGTGCAACCCCTGTACTACACTGCAATTTGAAGCCCGCTAATGTGATGCTGGGAGATAAACTTGAGCCGAATGAGCTTCAAACACTTATTCCTTCTCCTTCTCCTTCTCCTTTTTCAGTTTTCTTATGGAGCTTCAAACACTTATTGTAAATATTCTGCATTGTATAGATTCTGATTATTCTAGAATGATACAAGTAGTGGAAGGAATTGATAGAGTTAGCTTGAATTGAGATTGAAACCCTCTGTAAATCATGTTATAGTGAATGTGTTGAATGTGTACTGAATTTATGCAGCATTTGTGCAAAATTTGTGCAATTTTTTGTTGAGTTTGTACTGAATTCTGTTTGTCCATAATTAATTCAATTTAAGTGTAATTTTCCTTATCAAAGACATAAGTTGGACATCTGCATGGTGCATGGAGGTATTGAAACCAAAAAATTTCCACATAAAGGTACATTCTGCAGCATCAATTGCTGAGAAGCAATTAGTCACAGTAAACAAAGATGAAATCGCAATAATGTCAGATGGAGAAAAGAAAGTCTCCAAACAAGCACTGTATAAAGAAGAGGAAAGCATGCATTGCTACTCTTTCAGAAAATGGTGTATTAATGAATCCAAAATGACGTCTGTAATGATGTTTGCTTATGGACTATATTTTGTTTGTGTTTTTTTTATAGAACTGGATCCTTCAAATTATGCTCACTTTTTTTTATATATAAAAACTACATTCTAACTGTTTTTTTGTACATGAACATGTACAAGTACTGTGAATCTTCAAGCATTTATCAAAATTTAGCACAAATGTTGCACAAATTCAGAATAATCACTCGTCTCATTCTAGAATAGTCAAAATCTATACATTGCAGATTATCTACAATAAGTGTTTGAAACTCCATAAGAAAATTAAGATGAATGAGAAGAGAAGGAATAAATGTTTGAAGCTAAATTCAACTCAAGTTCATCTCCCAGCATTTTATTTTATTTTTTAATTGAAAGACATCTCATGGAGATGTAGGGGATTCATAGGCACCCTAAACCTTAAAAGAAAAAGGATTAATTACAATGAGAGTAATCTAGATTTTCCAAGTGTTCCTCCTATTAAGCCTCCACCCCCTGCGTGGACTTAAAGAAAGCCGGACTTGGAAAATATGTAAGCTTGTTAGTAAGCTGGAAACATGAAAACAGCCTACAAATACTGCCTGAGATTTAGACCGTAGTGATGCTGCCGCTTCGCGGAAGTGAAAGTCCTCCTCTCAAAATCTTCCCAAGTTGAAAGAAAAGCTGTTTTCGGCGATCACCTCGGCAAGCAAAGATGTAGCATGAACTCTGAAATTGCCAAGCTTTCTCCTCAAATTCACTTACATATCTGCTATTGCAATCCGGTAGCGTAACCTTCTGCTTCTTCTCGAATGCTGAGCAGGTCGTTGGGGAGAGTTGGGCTCCATTCATTTGAGCATGCAAACCCATGAAACAAGAACCAGAAAAGAACTCCAGAAATCTCTTTCGCTGAGGAGAATAGCAACATTTCTGCAGTAACATTCCACCACCTAAACTGTATAAAACCTGGAAAAAGTAGGCGAAACCACAGCAGTATCTTTGAAAAGAGAAAAAATGAAGCTGAAAAGTAAGATGGCAAGTAAGCTAAAGAGATTATGAGTCATAAGATAAGAAATCAGATCATGCATGCCATACTCCATTAACATATCAGTTGAGCACATTAACAAATCAGTTAATCCCAAAACCCACATTATCATCTTAAACGTAAAGATAAGTACAGACAGGAACCATAAGTACATTATCATCCACCGTCCCAAGACTTTGAAGAAAGACAGGAACCATAAGTACACACGAATCAGTGCCCCTCCAAGAAACAAGTTGGACCAGTACCAGATTCTTAAATATCCATTGACAACTGAATATGCCATGAAGAAGATTGCGGATAACAACACGCTCGTTTTCATTGTTGACATCTGTGCTGATAAGAAGAAGATTAAGGATGCCGTGAAGAAGATGTATGACATTCAGACAAAGAAAGTGAACACTTTGATCAGGCCTGATGGAACAAATAAGGCATATGTTAGGTTGATTCCTGACTATGATGCTTTGGATGTTGTAAACAAGATCGGAATCATATAAGTGGAATTTAGAATCTAGTTTTCCTTGTTCATCAGTTCATTTGGGACAGTTTTGTTAGTTTATTCTGTGGTAATTTTAAGCGACGGTTTATCCTTGTGGTACTGTTAAACGTGTAGTATTTTAACTTCAAAATTTCAATACTTGAATTCTGCATCTTGCTATAAAAAATAATAAAAACTCACTAGAAGAGATTAGCCAACAACATCTAAATTTGCAGTAACACCATAATTACAGAAGCTAGACATAAGCACACAAATTCTGGTTTCAAAGAACACAAGAAATACTGAACAAGAACAACAGTCGAGAACAACAGTCTAGAATAACAGTCGAGAACAACTAGGTCCACAACATCAAGAACAACAGTCGAGAATTGACCCAAAATGAAACAAACACACAACCTTCCAACAATCAAGTATAACCAATTTCACACCATCTGTAACAACAAACACATAAACTGTAAAGCAAAAGGATTAAAAAGTATCTTACAAGAACTGTCGCTACTCGGAGAAGCGCGACAGGAAGAAGACGGAGGTGATGACGTCGTTTGATCGAGAACAGAGCGTCCAAGCATCGACAAACATGAAGTTGGTTTGGATTGACCTCTTGAGGCCGAGGCTATTTGCCAATCTCGCGGCGGAGTTGGGCGGAGGAAGTGGTGTGGACGGTGGTTCGACCTCCATTGCCATGTCTCCGGCGGCTTCCATGCTTTTTGGGCTCAGACCCCCGGCGTAATTCAGGGCTCAGACCCACCTTTCGCCGCTCCGCCGCAGCCGGCGGAGATGCCATCACGTTGGAGAAATCAACCGGATCGGGATTGTAGACGATGATTATGGACGGAGGGAATGGAGAAGATCGAATTCCAAAAAGGGTTTACCATCGAACTAGAAACGAAAAAGTAATGGTAAATTCAGAAACGGTAAAGGGAAGTAATAATTAAGGTAAAACATAATTTAAGAAATAAAATCAGCTTAATCATGGTTAGGGGGTTAGATTAGAGTTAGATTTAAAAAGGACACGTGGCGTGCTTTTATTGGTGTAACACCTAGTGTAACACGTAAGTGTAACAGAAGATCCGGAGCCCTTTTATTATGTGTAACTTTTTTAACCAAACGAAATGAAAATTCTATGTTTCTTATGTACGACGTTGCAAAATTGTCGTATTGAACGACTCCAAAACTGACCCATATGCGACATCGCCTAAATTGAATTTTGCAGCAGTAGTAAAAAAATTGAGGAAAAATTCAAACAAAAAATCCCCCCTATTTTTCATTTGCATAACATTCAGTAACAACACATTTCCCATCAATAGCACTTCCCTCCAAACCCTACTTTATACCTTCCTTTCTATTTCACACCAATACAACTGATAAAGAACTCAATCAATTTGCTTCTCTAAAATATCAACAAGCATATGAGGATGTAACATTCTTGGGTTTAAATTAATCGAGGTAGTTTTACATCCATTCCATGTTCATTTCCCATCTTTATTACCATATACCTTTTATATATTTTTCATTTTCATTGATCATAGATTGGATATTTTCATATAATATGACGATTGTGTGATATGTTATATAGTGTATATTTTTTGTATTTTCTAGATAATGCAATGTTGATATTATGTGATAAATGTTTTTTAGATTGGGGATGATTCTTGGCCAAATCCCCATCGCTACCCAATTTACGGTATTTGTTGTCTCTATTTTCATCCGCTCTTAGTTGATTTTCTGCCAAAAATCCCGGTGATGATTTCTCTCCTTTAAATTCACACAATTTTTCACATAGATTAGCGCCAAGGATAGGAAGTTCTTCATCGCAGGCAACTGTAAATGTAAGGATTTTTTTTCTGACACCGTTAAATCTTTATTGTTGTTTATTATTGTTGTTCATATGTTTCTGTAATCTATTATGATGGTAAATTTTACAATCTAGAAATGGCTTATAGTTGCTTCATTTTTTAAGTAGATTTCGAATTTGCAACTTGTGATTTGGGGTTTAATATATGGTAGTTTGGATATGTTTTGATGCAGAATGGTACATTTGATAATGTGAAGAATGTCATCTCAGTAAAAAATAAGGCTCCACTTCTTGTTAATGATCTTGGTAAATGCTTGTGAGTTGTGAATTTGTGATAATCTAAATATGTGGTTGGCTATTATTCTGTGTGGCTTTTTAAACCAATCGAACTGAAAATTCTCTTTATCTTATGTACCACATTGCAAAATTATCGTATTGAGCGAATCCAAAACCGACCCCCTCTCTTATGTCGCCTAATTTGAATTATCAGCAAGCCCAAAAAATTAAGGCAAAAATTCGAACCAAAAATTCCCCATGCACTTTTCATTTCAATAACATTTAGCAACCACACATGATTCCCCAACAACACTCCTCCTCTAAACTTAACTACATACCATGCTTTCCATTTCACACCAATACAACCAATAAAGAACTCATTCAATTAGCTTCTCTAAAACATCAACAAGCATACGAAGATGGTGCATCTCCGAGTTTAAATTAATTGAGGTTTTTTTACATTCATTCCATGTTCATTTCCAATATTTATTGCATATACTTTCTATGTGTTTTTCTTTGTTATTGATCAAAGATAGAATATTTTCATATAGTGTGACGATTGTGTGACATGTTATGTAGTGTATATTTTTCATATTTTCTGGAATGCAATGTTGATAAAGTGTGATAAAATGAGCTTAGATTAAGGCTTATTCCCGGCCAAATTCCCGGCGGAGCCTAATTTTCTAGTATGTGTTTCTCTATTTTCATCAGCTCTTAGTTAATAGTTTGGCATAAATTTTTGTGCTGATTTGATGATTTCTCTCCTTTCATTGAACACATTTATTCACACTAATTAGCGCCCTGGATCAAAAGTTCTTCATTGCAGGCAACTAGAAATGCGTAAGGATTTCTGTTACGACGCCATTAAATCTTTATTGTTGTTTATTATTGTATTTAATATTTTTCAGTAACCGATTATTATTGCAGGTTCGTTCAATGGTTTACTATCTCGAAAGTTCTTATAGTTTCTTCATGTTTTGTTTAATAGATTTTGATTTTGTAACTTGTGATTTGGGGTTTAATGTATGGTAGTTTTGATATATTTTAATGCAGAATGGTATGGTTGATGACGTGAAGAATGTCATCTAACCCGAAATAAGGCTTCACTTCCTGTTAATGATATTGTTGGTAAGTGCTTGTTAGTTGTGAATTTGTGATAATATAACTATGTGGCTGGCTGTTATTATGTGTGACTTTTTTAACCGATCGAGCTGAAAATTTTCTGTTTCTTATGTACGATGTTGCAAAATTGTCATACTAAATGACTCCAAAACCGATCCCTCTACAACGTTGCCTAATTTAACTTCTTCAGCGGGAGAAAATTTGAACCCAAAATTCCCCCATACATTTTTCATTTCAATAACATTCAACAACAACACACATTTTCCCTCAACAACACTCCTCCTCCGAACCTAACTACATACCATCCTTTCCATTTCACACCAATACAACAAGTAAACAACTCAATCAATTTTCTTCTCGAAAACATCAACAAGCATACGAGGATGGCTCAACTCTGAATTTAAATTAATTGAGTTAGTTTTACATCCGTTTCATTTTTTCCATCTTTGTTATATATACCTTCTATAAGCTTTTCTTTGTTATTGATCAAAGATCGAATATTTTCATATAGTATGACGATTGTGTGACATGTTATATAATGTATATGTTTTGTTTTTTTCTTGATAATGCAGTGTTTATAATGTGTGATAAAATAAGCTTAAATTAGGGCTAATTCATGCCCAAATTCCCGTCGGTGCTCAATTCTCTGGTATTTGTTGTCTCTATTTTCATCAGCTCTTAATTGATTTCAGGCATAAATCCTTTTGCTAATTTGATGATTTCTCTCCTTTTAATGCACACATTTTTTCATACAGATTAGCGCCGTGGATAGAAATTTCTTCATTGAAAACAATTGGAAATGCATAAGAACTTCTATTCCGAAGTCGTTATATCTTTAGTCTTGTTTATTATTGTAGTTAATATGTTTTCACAACCGATTATTATTGTAGATTCATTTGACAGTTTACTATCTCAAAATGGTTTATAGTTGCTTCAGGTTGTGTTTAAGTAGATTTCAAATTTGTAACTTGTGATTTTGGGTTTAATATATGGTATTTTGGATCTATTTTAATGCATAGTGGTATAGTTGATGACGTGAAGAATGTCATCCCACCCCTAAATAGGGCTCCACTTCCTATTAATGATGTTATTTGGTAAGGGATTGTGAGTTGTGAATCTGTGATAATCTAAGTATGTGGGTAGCTATTATTCTGTGTGATTTTTGTTACTGATCGAATTGAAAATTATTTGTATCTTATGTATGACGTTGCAAAATTGACGTACTTAACGACTGCAAAACCGACACCTCCGTGACGTCGCCTAATACATATTTTCCAGTGCGAACAAAAAATTTGAGGCAAAAATTCGAATATAAAATTCCACCATCCATTTTTTCATTTCAATAACATAAAGAAACAGCACTCCTTCTCCAAACCGAACTACATACCATCCTTTCCATTTCACACCAATACAACCAATAAAGAACTCAATCAATTTTCTTCTCTAAAACATCAACAAGCATACAAGGATGGAGCATCTCCGGGTTTAAATTAATTGAGGTAGGTTTACATCCATTCCATGTTCATTTACCATCTTTATTACCATATACTTTTGATGCAGGGCGAATGGCAGTGAAGATTGAAGAAGCGATTGAATAGTAAAGGTTTGATACAGTTTTGAACATAAATCCTGCGTTCGAATTCAGAATCAAGCAAGGTTGGATGCGTTGGAGCCGTCTTTATGAGTATTACAATAGTCACCATTACACAGGTTGAATGTGTGATATTGGTCACAGATAATTATCCCATACGATATGGGACCAGACAATGATGGACATTACAAATGATATGAAATAATTCTCAAATCTAAGAATGTTTGACGTCGCTCCTTAGTAGGACTTTGCGACCCCAATCTCCACTGCATTTGACGTCGCATTCAGGCAGACCATGTGTTTTTTCCATGTTTAGATTCATGTTATTTGCGTATGACTATATTATGTTTACATCAATAGGGGACTGTCCAATCCTAACATAAATTTTACTCCATGTGTATTCTTCGTAACGGGACAAAAAGAGTTATCAATGGACTTTTTGTTTACAATGTGGACAATGTAGGTTCAATAAAATTATTGTTTCAATTTTGTAACCACACCATGTATTTAAACATATTCTAACATGTATTTGCCATCATTATTCTAGATTTTTTGGTTCCTTGCATTCTCATTCTTTACAATATCCATTGCACAACAATTGATTGTAGTATGATGTATAAACAATTCACTAGTTGTGGAACATTAGGTAACACGTGACGACTATCGACGAATATATATTTGTGTAATAAAATATTAAATGTTATAATATGGTACAAGAATCGATGTGTCCAAGCTTAATCCGCGACGTCACAAATACCGATGAAGAGATAAAACCTTATCAACGTCGCATTAGCCAGCATTTTTTGCGACACTGCCTATACAAAATGACGTCGTAGTAAACATCCTCCCACGTCAGTAGGCACACAAAGAAGTGGCCCTAGAGCATGAGATGTCGCAAACCATTATCCTTGACGTCATTATAATTTCTTCACAATGTCGACGATAACGATGTCGCGACGTCACTCCATATGCATGCCAATGTTGTTCTTGCTTGAACTGACGTCGCTAAAAATATACCAACGCCGCTCCAAAATCGAGGTAAAAATGTACTTTTTACTACAGCAGTATTTACCTCAGTTTTGTTTGGGACTAAAACCCGAGGTGAAAAGGCATGTAGAACTGAGGTAATAGGTGTTGTCTGTTGTAGTGGACAATAATAAAAAAAAGTGTGCAGATTCTCCTGGGACAGGAAAGTACATAACTTGGTCTATGGTATAGATTGATCCGCCCCCTCTTGGTGTTGCTAAATCAATCAATTGATGGGAGATTCTCCAACCAATTTAAAACTGAGAGGAGGACGTGATCCAAGTTAGAGATTTGTATTGTTGCTCCTGTCCCTACTATTATACTACCAAGATTGGTAGGTAGTGGAAAGTACCGGGTCTTCCACATAGTTGTTAGGAATCT
>JAULKK010139120.1:0-16891 GCA_032355705.1 Rubia peregrina | reverse complement strand
TACTAATCCTTAACTTTTCGAGGAATCCTTCATCAGTGGTTGTGAATGCCTGATTGGCTGATCTTTCTTCTTGTTAAAATATACAGGTTTGTTTCTTTGATTATCTTATGTAGATCTAACATACATTGATGCATTCTCAGATTATGAAACTGATGTACCTAAATTTCTCTAGTCTTCTCCATCTTAAGAATAAGGCTGAAAGCTTTATCAACAAGAGGAACATGTTCCATGACAAGTAATTAATTTATGATAACATCAAAATCATCATTCAATCCCATAAAAAATGTTGCAGTAACATCCAGTAGGACTGCATCACCTGCTTCTAAAGCTTCATAATATTTATAGTTACATCCAGTAGGACTGCATCTACATTTTTGTTTAGGCTCCAAACAAGATACTTCATTCCAAAGACTGTTCATATCATTAAAATATTGAGTCGCATATTTTTCCTTCTTGTTTTAGTGAGGCTATGTTTCTGCTAATTTTATACAGTAAAGGTCCATTACTAACCATATACCTTTGCTTACCCTCTTTCTAAAGTTTCTTAGCATCAGTTGAAAAGCCAAAACCTCTAGCTATATCTTTAGTCATAGAATTCCTAATCCAAGACACTAGAATCGAGTTGATCTTTCTCCATTACTTATAAACAGGTGAATTGATCTCAAGAATAGTAAACTCACTAGTTATGAACACAATTTATCTCTGGACTCAAGAGCTGTCACCAAAGCTACGCTCCAAGTTATGTAGTTTGTTTCGGCCAACAGATCTGTCACCATTGACAATCTAGGATTATCATCAGGATGAAGATAAAGAGGATCTTCCACTCGAATCTTGGTGAATCCTTCCTCATCTACGGTGTATACTCTTTGCTTGTGCCTAGGGTTTGAAGAAGTAGCTACGTCACCTTCTCCATCAGATGAACTCGCACTCGCCATATCTTCAACGATCAAAGAAGAGAAATCAAAATTTCAGAACCAGTAGCTTTGATACCATAATGATTCAGCAGGAATCTGAATCCCAAAGCTCAGAGAAAACCTGTGAAACAAGAACAGAAGAAAATCTAGAAACCCTCCTGTAACTGTCAAACTCTATAAAGGTAAAGAAAGTGTGAATTTTTTTGTTTATATTCTCTATCGTTATAAATCAGCTGTACAGGGGAGTATGTATGCAATGAGCTTCCTACTGTATTTATTAATCCAACCCTTACAAGTTGAATATTTACAAATATACTCAATAATGGGCCTCGAGAAATCTACTGACCACCCGCATTGGTTGATGTTATCGACGATGCCGCTATGACGCCGAATGGGTAGGTACTTCACGCATTGCATTTCTTTATCACTAATGTTATCTCAGCTTGGGTTTTGGCTTCTTTTCATTTGGACGGCTCAAATTCTGTTTGGCCACACACAAAGATAACAACGTTGTCTTATGTGTCATGTGTTTTGGCATTTAAATTTTACTTTTACTTTTTCACGCTTTATGTATTTTGAAATTAAAATTTTACTTTTACTTTTTAACATAATATAATTCTATTTTATTTTTCCTCTCCTCATTTTTCATCCTTTCTTCAATATAATGGCTAGTAAAAGAATATTAATTTGAAGAGGGTGTATATATACTCCCTCCGTTCCATGATTAATGGCACAATTATTTTTTCAAATTTGAAAAACTTTGACACTAAATAAAAATTAATATATACATAAGGGATCTTGTTAGATTCATCTTAATACATATTTTCTAAATATCATTTTTATGCAAAATTATATATTATATGTAGTTAGAGATATTAACAGTCAAACATGGTTATTGAAAATCGTGAAAAAACAATTATGCCGGTAATGTTAGGATGGAGGGAGTACCTTTTAAAAACTTATAATTTCACATTCTACATATATGTGTGTGAGTTACTATTACTAATACACTATAATATTTTATATAAATAATTAGATATGATATTATATTATATTTTTATAAATATTTTTAATGATGTATAATTTTTGTTAATGTTGTATAAATATTTTATTTATTTTACAAAGAATAAGGATGAATATCTTCAGGTAATAAAGTTGTTAGACATCTATATTTTTATATTTAAATTGACAAATTATCAATGCTAATAGTAAAAACATTGATGATATAAATAACTAATATCATCAAATTTTATGCAGTGTAAATGTTATATACAAAAGAGAGAACGATTTGGGAGACCTCTGAACTCCCTCCATCGTTCACCTTTGGCCGTTTACTTCTTTTTTTTTTGGAATACTTTTGACCCCTCATATTACAAAACTGCTGAGTCGTGATCCTTTTATCAGCTCAAAGCGTTAACTTCAGAGTCTTCTCCCTTAATTGAGGGTAAAAATGAATTTTCAGTTCTATTAGTTACAAACTCGCCCCCCTGCATCTTCTTTATTTACATATAGTTCCTATTTAATTTTAATACAAACCCAGCCCTCCCCTAAATGTTTTTAAAATTATAACTCAACCCTAAATGTTCTTCTTCGGCCACACGCACCACCAACCCAGCCTCGATAATCTGCCACCACCGATTCCCCACCACTAGTCCAAGCCCTCGCCACCACCCCCTCTACGAATTCCTCCGTAGGATTGCGACACCATCGATTGTCCCAGCCCAAACTTTAAATCTGAAGAACCGCAACCAAAAAATTGATTTGTCGAGAAGAATCAAAAGAGCGAAGCATTTAGGCATATAAAATAGAAATTCGCATAGAAATTCTTCACAAAAAATTCATCGGTTTGTGACGTATGCTCATTGCCACAATGCAAATGTACATAATTAACAACAAATTGCACTTCTCCATGTGTAAGTTTACACCAAAAAACTCAGAGCAACGAAAATGATGAAAATGCAGCGGAGAGTAGAAACTTACACTCTTGTGCTGGAGATGAAGTTTCCTAAAGGCGGACCCACAACCCTTTCTATCAATTACAATTTACAAAACCCTTTGATTTTGCAAGTGGCAGTGCCTCAGCCATGACGCTTCCTAATTATCTTCGCCACCATTGTTGCCCTCCTCATTTAACGACACTTATCTCACATCAGTCTCCGCCTGATGAAGTTGTTGAAACCACAGCTCAGTCGTACCGCCGAAGTCGGAACCGAAGCCAAAGCCGTAGGCTTTACTCGGATGGAAACTCGAAACAACCTCGCACTAGCTCCGACCACGTCATGGTGGTCTACTCCACCCAACAAACCTCCACCTTTCTCTACCACTATCTTCCACATCGGCCATCGGTCATCGCCACCACCACCATCCATTCTATGCGCTTCGCCCACTAGAAATCAATCCCGCCAATTTCCCCTCCATCAGAAACCTCTGAAGCTCCACCGCCCATTCATAACGCCGCTGAGCTAAGGGCGTGGGAAGGGAAATTGAGAAAGAGAGAAGAATATAGAAAAAGAAAAAGGAAACAAGGAAAAAGAAAATGGAAAATGAAGGATTAGAAAATGACCATTTAATCCTTTAACTTAACGCTTAAAAATAATAATTTAAGGGGCCAAAAGGTGATAGCGGAGGGAGTTCAGGGGCCTCCCAAATCTTTTGCCCTATACAAAATTAATACTATACATCCACTCCATCTCATAAACTTAGTATTAAAAATATTAAGGATCATCCAATTAATATAAATATTCTAACACAATTAACACGCTTGAAATATCTCCAAATGTAATTGGATGATTTTAATTTTGTATGACATTTAAATATGGATGATAGAGACATAGAGAGAATATAATATAATTTTTTACATAACATTTTTATACTTCCATAATATTCAACAATCTTAATTATTTGTATTATGAATAATTTCATATGAGAATGAATGGTTTGTCAATTAAAATATATATAATCTTATAAATATTTATAAATATAACTTTATATTTGATAATTTATAATATTAAATATTAATGTTTATTGGATTTAGTAACACACATATTTACTAACGTAAATTTATAAGTTTTAAAAAAGTCCATGTATACACCCTACCCAAACTAATATTCTTCTACTAGCAATTAGATAGAAAATAGGATACAATAAAATGAGAAGAGGAAAATAAAATCGAATTATATTTTAACTTAACTGAACTATGTAAAAAAGTAAAAATAAAATTTAAATTCCAAAAAAAATAAGATGTGAAAAAGTAAAAGTAAAATTTAAATCTCAAAACACATAAGACGACTTGTGGCGTATAAATAACGCAGAGGATCCGATCTGCCTTTTGGGGGATCCATTGGTGTTGTGTAATTGCACTATGTACCTTGTAGTTTGAGTTAGTTATGCATCCACGACTCTCATTTCAGGAATATTAATTTCTTTCCAAACACTTGTGAAATGGTCTAATAAAGTTTAAGGTGAGACAAATGTTCTATTAAATATTAAATAAGTTACAGGGAGTAATCTTCAATTAGTGTAAAGTATTTATATTTGTTGATTTTATTTTTTCAATTATTCTCGTCGGGTTTCTCAGCCCATTTCTCTTCCTCCCAACCGCTAAATTCTCTCAGCCGCATGGTCTTAATTTCACCCGTTGTTGTTCTTCAATCACCATTTTTGCCTGCGAATTATGTTGAATTTCATCATTTTGGCATCTAGAAGGTAAGATCTCTCATTTTCCTTTCATATTTAAAACACCAGGCATATGCTCTATTTGGCAAAACTTATAACATGCTTTGCTTGTAAGCAAAATATTTTTAGTGTTTGGTAAAGTGCTAAAAACAGCTTATTTTGAAAGCATACGCTATTTTGGGGGAAAAGCATAAACTTATCTTCCTTTACTTTCAAAATAAGCCAACTTTTCTTATAAGCACGACTCTACTAAACAGAGCCATAACCCTACCTTCCTTCATTGTCATGTTGCTACTTTTCATCTTCGAGCTCAGTTTGTTCGTTTTCCACCTCTTAAAGCTGGTAATAAAAAAGCATGCATTGTGCAAAAATTAGGAGAAAATTTACTAGCAAAATTCTCTGACCCGGATTCTTACCCTAAGAGATTCTTATGACCCGAAATCATTAATTTCCCAATTATTTATGTCCAACATCCTACAAAAATGGTATTCACACCCAAATTATTCCTTATTCTCTTAACTTCTATAAACTCTATTCGAACCTCATTCCTTTATTGGTATATACCTAGTCCATGAAATACAAGTGATAAGACGTAAAATGCATGTTTTCTTAGAGCATTTAACACCTTATTTTGAAAAAAATAATCATTTTATGTGATGTAAAATGCATGTGTTTCCTAAGGCATTTAACATATCTTTTGGTTGTCTTTTGTATGATAGATTTCTATATTTCGGAGTTTAGATTGCGAAGGGTTTAGATAACTATTTGTGGCTTCCATATCTAAATCTATCATTTTATTGCTTACTTTAGATCTAATGAATTATATGTCCCTACGAGTACCTGGATCTGTTTTTGTGAGCTTTTATTTGTAGATTCCTTGTAGGCACTTCGGACTATGTAGAAGGCCATTCACAAGGATGGTATTATACTAAAGACCATAAGCTAAAATGCGGTAGTAGATGGATGCACCAAATAAAATGAGTCAAAGTCTGAAAGGAAGTGAAGACTGGCATGACCCATCTATATTTACACTGTCCGTGCCAAATTATTGGCTAATGCGACTAAGTCCTAGTTTGACCCGTGTGCTTTGGCATGGCCTATGCACCCAGAAGCTCAAGACCCGGGCCTCTAATATGTGCCTCATAACCTATTGAGCTGTTGCACAATCAGAGGCCAAAGATGAAAACTTCAGACGACAGCCTGCATGCTTTCACACGGGTCGCGGCGCTCAGACTGCCTGATGTCTGCATGCCTTTCCACGGGCCGTGCACTGAGATTGGTGGAGGAACGTCTCCATTCTGCGGCCCGTGTACTTTTGTAGGGGTCGTGTGGTTCGGGTCGTGCGCTATTGCATGGCCTGTGCCGACGTGGCTGCTAGGATTTCTCTTTTGTTTTGGAATTTTCTAAGGTCCATTTTCACCTACTATATAAAGAGCCACTAGTCTGTTAGGACTTACTAAGTAGTAAGTTCATTTCTAATTCTAGATCTAATTGTAGGTAGAGAAGAAGGAGTCTATGTCTTCTCCTCATTTATTTTTCCTAGTTTATGCCTATGACATTAAATCCAATGATTGTATTAGGTTCAATGTCTCTAGAGTAGTTAATTACTTGGGGAATTATTTGTATTCATGACTAGATGTTGACTTTGTGAGATTTTTAGATTTCACTATCTTTATGTTCTATGAATATCCGTGCCAGATTTATGCTTTTATATTCTTGTAAGATGTATGCCATGTATTCTATGATGCACATGTGGATTCGTATGTAGTATATCATTGTGTTATGCTTGAATTTCTACCTTGGGAGTGTTGGGTTAAAGCTATTGTAGGTTCATGAGTACCAGCGAGGTGAGTGCATGCATGTTGATCGAGAGTACCATTCCAATTGTTGGATTCTAACTTTATTGGCTCATCATGTAATAATTATTCATGCTATGGACGATAGACATCCTAATGAGGGGCAACCATCGGCTTACTCTGATAGTGTGAGCATGATAGTTTGTAGCAACTAGGGTTGTGTGTAGCGACTAGAGTCATTTCAACCTATGTTACCCCGACTTGGATTTAGTGTTGTGTCTGAGTAGGGATCAGATACAGTGACATTCAAAATTTTCATTTTGACCAGCACGCCAATTAGGTCAACTAAGTTTTTTGACTAACTTTTATGACACGTCTATCAGATGAAGTATCGTAAACTATATTTTGACTAGCTTATATTTTATTTATTTTTATAAATAATAAATTTATAACATAAAACATAGTATTGTAATTATATTGTTACACATGTTAGTATGTATAACACAATATTATAGGATTGTGTTCTATTGTTCTTACTTATTTAGCATTGCATTCTTATATAAGATAATATATCAATGTGGTATAATAATATATAATTATTGCTAATAATATATATATATATATATGTGTAGTATATATAATATGTTGTTCTTATACTTCTATATAGGATTGTAATTTAGCATTATACTTCTTATTATATTTATCTATAGATATATAAAAGATTGTATTCTATTGTTATAGAATGTTTCTATTATATATAACATAGTTTCATATATAATAATAATATAGTGTTCTACTTATTATATATATAATTATGCTCGTATTCTATGTAACATGGTATAACATTATTTTCTTATTATACACACATATATAGTCTATACCTAGCCCATAATCTGAGGGTTGCTTGACTTCAGGCCTAACCCAAGACTCGACAGCGAAGCCCAATGTCCACATTACCACGATCATAGAACCGATAAAGGTGGAGCCTTGTCTGAAAGACTCCATCACGAATCGATAAAGGTTGGACCATGTTTGGAAGTTTAACCACAAACCAAGATTGTAGGAGTCACGATGAAACCCACGATCTTAGAGCTGACAATATGGAACCACGATAGCAAACATATATAAATACAATGAGGTGAGGAATGAAGAAGCTAAGTGATACACAACTAAAAAATTCCAGTTCTTTAAGGGAAAGGCTGACTTGATCGTCAGAGTGTTTTCCCTAGAATCATTTCCGGGATCTGTTTTGCAAAAGGAGTGGTAATTTTCCAGTGAACAACGAAGAGTTCTACTTGGTTGGATCAACACACAATTGGCACTGACTGTGGTGAAGAATTTTTTTCTTTTTCATTCTAAGATCCTTAAAGTAAACAATGGGTGTTCACCAGAAGTGAAAAGAGGCATAATAATCAGGTACAAGAGCAAACAGTTGGGTGCAACAAAATATGCATCATAGCAAAGATCGGGTGTTCATCCCGAATAGAGAAAGAGAACGTAATCAGGAAGATACAGAGGATGAGAAGGAGGAAGCGAAATCCCCCAACACAAATCAGGAAAAAAAGAGATGAGTATTCAAAGTATTCTTAGAGGAGAACAAATAAAGTTTGTATAATCAGTGTCTAGTCACTCTAAAGCCAAAAACCGTGAAGGTGAGCAAAAAACAAAATAAGATGCAAGAAGGACTTAAAAAAAGAAGATGAATTAAGAGAGACCGTAGCAGATGATGATACAGGTAAATCACCACAGGCACCACATCTGTTTGATTTAAAAATGCCAAAGGACATCAAGTTACCCACTGCATGTGAATATCTACGATGGAACCACAGACCCGAAAGAGTTCCTACACTCTTATCACAATAGTATGAGATTCCGAGATGCAGATATAGAGTTGGTATGAAAAAATTTCCCTATCTTCTTATCCGAGACAAAAATTACGTGGTACGGAGACCTACCGTCTGGAAGCATTAAGATCAAGTCTGAGGCATACTACTTGGATGAGTTCTGGTACGCTATCAATTCAAAGGCACAGTGAGAAGAAGAGCAATGCCTTTGATATTATCCACCCACCTCTGAGATATGTAGCTTGTTTTCTTATGAAAATTGTGTTCTACCATGGAGAGGGCACTCAGTTCTGTCAGGATGACTATCATTTCCATTGGTTTGTGGTGTCTAGAACTAGTTGGCATAATTCTGTCACAACATTCATCGACCAGTGCTACAGGGAAATGAAGAGAGAGGTCGGGAAGGTTTTCATAGGGGGCATGATCACTCTTCTTTCTTTAGGATTGGGTCTCCAGATGACACAAATTGGGTATTCGCAGGTGCCATCTACACTATCACGACATACTTCTTGGCTGACACTGGGATGATAAATATTGATGGGGAACAATGCATATGGATTTATGGTGGGAACAATGCATATGGGAGTACTTAGGAACAGTTTTGGGTGGATTTGGATAAGAAATGAAAAAGTTATGGATGATTTAGGGTTCATCTTGGTTGTTCTACGCAATATGAAGGAAGAAGAGGGGTTGGGTTGGCCTTTTAGATACGGATTGGGTGGCAGGGATGGTTCATCTTCCATTCATACGGACCGTGGCATATGGCATGATGCATGCCACCTAATATTTCTTTCCTGAGTTCATAAGGAAAGGTCAGTGCCTTGGGATGGTTTATCTGGCACAATCCGTTCCTTATCATCCCCATTGGGCTGAAAAGCTCACTTTCCTTCCTTTTTGGCCTTAAACCTAAACTTTCATCCACAAACATAAACACCTAAATTAAATATGTTCAAATAAAAAAATTAATGACTAGAATACTTAAAAACTCATCACCATTACACATCACTCCTAACTTTATAACATAAAATCAAGAAAAATCAAAAGCATCATATTTTTACTGTCGTCCTCATTACTTATTATCCATTCTTCAAAGGAATACATGAAACTTACCAATGTGTCTTCACTTCAAAGCACTACATGAAACTTACCAATGTGTCATCAGAGTCGCCATTCGTGACTCCAGCCACTACCACATCCTTATGGACTATCTTTCATCTTCGGTGCACACATCCCTATCATTAATTATTGTTGAAACCTTTGGTTTGGTTTGGGCTTAGGAGGAGGTAAAGGAGGTTTTAATTCCCTTCTTCACTCTATCACCCGCTGCACTTAGTGTCATAACCATAGAAGAGAAAGAATCATCCTTAATCCTAGGAACACTAGCAACACACTTTTCATCAATGGTTTCAATAACATTATCATTTAGCAACACAAAGCCATGAAATGTATCTCAATATCATGTGAAGGCTTAACAAACTTACTTCTTATGCATGCATCATCAATAACATCATCATAATAAACATTAATGCATAAGCAAACATAAAAAGAGGTAGATGTATTGTTAGAAATAAAAAATATCAAAACCTATCTTATCTTCCACATCATCTAGGGTGAGTGTTCCATTGTGCACATCAATTTTTGTTCTCGACTGATCTTCACCTAGAAACATGTGTTTCCCAGAGAATTTGGCACATTTATTAGTAGCTTTTGTACAGTTGATTTCTAGGTTTAGTTGAGTTTAAATCACAGGGGGTTTAGATTGCCTTTGTTGGTTTTCTTGTCTAAATCCTTTGTTTTGTATATTTATGTAAACCTAATGAATGTTCCGTCCTTACGAGCATTTAGATCCTATTTTGTAAGCTTTATTGTAGATCGCTTGTAAGCACTTCAAATTAGGTTAATGAAGGCCATTTACAAGAATTACAAAAGATATTTGAAGGTCATTTGCAAGAATGGTAGTAAAAGGCCATGGAGGAAGACCAGGTACACTCACAGCCACAAGCACCGGCTTTTGAGCATCATGTCATCCAGCCAACCTAACCTACATTCCCTATTCGCATTGAGGAGTTTTCTTACCATTCTCTAGGATAGACTTCTAGAGGGTAGATGAGGACAAAGTTGGCAAGGCATAACATATCTTGCCACACTGATTTGTGCGGAGAGTAGGTCAGGTATAGTAGTCGTGTGACTCCGTTTGTTAAGTAACTGAGGTACAATATCTCCATTCCATCACATCATGAATATTAGCCTTCGTAGCATTCATAGTATTGCCAATTCCACGAGCATGGTTCATCGTGGTTCAGACAATTTACTTAATCTTATAACCCGTGGGGCAAACCAACACAATATAAGCCAGGTGAATGCAGTCATTGGGAGATTCCATCTTTGGGTCCCAACAGGATGTGGTCCAGCTCACTCAAAGATTCGATGACCATGAGGTGGAGATGGCGTACAGGTTGATTGGATGGATGAGCATATATAACACTTCATGATAGATATGGGTTATCTCTACCTGGGTATGACAAAGATCACCGAGCGGATGAGAGCTACGGGCATTGGCTATGATCACCCTCATTATGGTCTGCACGGGCATGGGCATGGGCATGGAGCCAGACGTTTCAGATGGAATTAAGGAGTTTACGTGACTCCAACCGTTCTCCTACCTTGGTCAGATGCATTGGGGACAATGCATCAACTAAGTGTGGGGTCAGAGTTTGAACACTCCATTGGTAGCATCCTTCTTGCCCTCACCTTTCATTTCTTGTCTTGTTTATTTTGATGAATGATGATTGTTTTCCCTATTTTTCCCTCATTGTTTAAAAAAACTTATTTTTGTTTCTTTCTCTTTGAAACTTGTTTTATAGGTGTGAGGGAACCTTTTTGTTGTTGTGTTGGGATGTTGGAACATCTGGTGGTGTTTGTTGTTTTTTTATTCTCCATGTCGTATGAAGCTTACTTTGGAGCATTTTTTTGCTATATATAAAAATTTAAAAATATATGCTAACTCGAAAACCTAAAAATGTGACTTAGGAAACAATAGGAATGACCCAGATAGATTGAAAATCCTATGCAAAAGTGAAAGTCCAAATGGTGTGGGAAAAGGTGAGGATTAGCTTTGAAAAAGCGAAAATGTGGGTAATTAGGATGAAAACCTGAGAGGGCTCCTAGGAAAAAGAAGAGAAATTGAACTTATTCTATGCTTCTCTTAGCTTCTCTCTTGGTAACTTCTTTGGTAGAGTAAGCTAGTTTTACACATTCACGTGATTGAACCTCACCTTTGAATGGCATGTTGGTTGTTTAAATTACTTTAGTTTTTTTGTATGTAAGAGTGTGAGATATTCTTATGTCTAGGGGGCTAGGGTAGTATAGGGATAAAATGTTGGGTGTGTTGGGAAAACCTTTGCATAGTAGTGTACTCGTAGATCTTTGTTCTTGCTTACTCGGGGACGGGTAATGTTTTAATTGTGGGGTATTTGATGAGACTTCAAATGCATATTTTTCCTTAAGGCATTTATATATTTTTTTATATATCTTTTGTGTTAGATTCCTAGATTGTGGTAAGTTTACATTACAAGGGGTTTAGATGACCGTTTGTGGTTTCCATATCTAAATCCATCATTTTGTAGCTTACTTTAGATGGATTTTATGTCTCTACGAGCGTCTAGATCATTTTGAGCTTTTGCTTGTAGATTCCTCCTAGGTATTTCAGACAATTTATAAAGCCATTCACAAGAATGGTAGTAGATTGAAGAAGATAATTTGCAAGGATGGTGGTAGAATGAAGGCCACGATTCAAACACCTGGTAGTAGATGGATTCGCCGAAGGAAAGGTGTTAAGTCTAGAAAAAATAGAGACTGGCACGGCCCGTGTAGATTTTCATGGCTAGTGCCATGCCAAATTCTTAGAAGACTAATTCCAACTGTAGGCCACACAATATTACATGGCCGCACACTCAGAAGACTGGTGTACGCACTCTAGTCCGTGGCAAGCAAGCTTTTGCTCGGACTGGATGCTCAAAGGGCTAGGACGCACTCTCCAATCCGCGGCCCGCGTGTTTCTGCACGGGACGCATGCATAATACGCTCAACAAGAACCTCCAGCCCACAGTCTGTGTTCTTTTGCACAGGCCGTGCGGTGCTGGCAGTGCACTATTGCACGACCCTTGCTGACCAAGCTTCTAGGGTTTCTGAGTTTTTGGGTTTTCCTAAGGCCCAGTCCCACCTACTATGTAAGAATAATTTAGTCTCCTAGGGTTTAAATTTGGTCATTATTATTAGATCAAATAGTAGGTAGAAGATGGAGGCTCTCCTCTCTTCATTTATTTCTCTAGTTTTTTCCTTTTGACATTGAATCCAATGATTGCTTTGGATTAAATGTCTTTAGAGTAGTTTATTTCTTGGGGTACTATTTGTTCATTCATGAATTGATGTTGACTTTGAGAGATTCTCAGATTACCCTATCTTTATGTCCTATGAATATTTGTGCTTGATTTACGTTTTACATTCTTGTAAGATTTATGCCATGTTATGTTTTATAAAGCATCCATATATTCATACTTGGTATAATATCG
The DNA here is from genome assembly GCA_032355705.1 of Rubia peregrina. NCBI lineage: Eukaryota > Viridiplantae > Streptophyta > Magnoliopsida > Gentianales > Rubiaceae > Rubia > Rubia peregrina. The sequence goes on along the minus strand of JAULKK010139120.1, from coordinate 4,091 downwards.
TGCTAGGCTAAAATGCTATGTTTGGAGTGTTAGATTAGGTCTACTGTAGGCTCGAGAGTAACGGGGATAGGAGTTCATTCATGCTACCTTAAGAGTACTGACCCGATTGTTAGACTCTAATTCTAATTGGCTAGTTGTATAAGTGATTCCATGTTAGGGGTGCTAGACTAATCCTTAACAAGGGGAAACCCTTGGCTTACCCCGATAGATGAGAATAATAGTTTGTAGAAACTAAAGTTTTCTTGTAGGGACTAGAGTCGTGTCAAACCTAGAGTCATCATGAAATTACGATTCCTTTGCATCTCTAGGCCTAGGATTAGTGTCCAAAATTGATTGGCACCCAAAAGGTCGTTCATTTTACCAAATTCCCCATGGGTGCTCGGACCAAAGATAGAATTTATAAAGTTTCTCCCATGCTCACTACTAACTACTAACTACTAGAGAGTAGATAGTGGCAAGTCTGAGGTCATCCACAGAGATACTACAATTTGAAAGTTAACTTGACACAACCCACATTCGGCCATCACTTAGATTGTGTGTCGGGAATAACTAATGCTACAAATATAAGACCTGGGGTTTTTTTGTCTAACAACTAATGATCATGTGAATAAGAGAGATTAAACTATAATAAACTAAACTTGGGGATATTTCATAACATGACTGATGAATGACTTTGATCCTAGATTCTATCACATGTAATATGTCTATGTCACATAGCGTGGAGATAGCTGGAAATTATCAATGTCTCTCACACAAAGGTCCATCTCCATTTTATGAAACTACTATACCGCCTCTGTATTTAGGGAAATTGCATCAATCGAACTATGGATCCTCTCATCTTTCCCCATCAATCTCACTTTCAATGCTAATTCACTCCCGCTTAAAGGAACAAAGCCTTGCATATGTCGCAACTATTAGATATGAGAGTGAGGAAAATACGTCCTAGAAACTCCACTATAAACACCAATCCCTAGGCAAAAAGAGGCAAAGTAATCGGCATCTCATGATGACTCCAAGGTTGAAACGACTATAGTCGCTACACAAAAACCCTAGTTGCTACTAACTATCATGCTCATGCTTTCGGGGTAAGCCAAGGGTTTCCCTCGTTAGGGCATCTATCACCCCTAACATGAATAATTATTTCACAACGAGCCAATTAATTTAGAGTCTAATGATCGGGACTGTACTCTCAGGCAACATTTATGTATTCACCTCCCTGGTACTCTTGAACCTACAATAGCTCTAACCTAACACTCTTGAATCTACGTGTGCATTATAGAACATACATGTCATACATCTCTCAATAATATAAATCATATATCAAGCACGGATATTCATAGAACATAAAGATTGGGAAATCTAAAAATATCACAAAGTCAACATCTAGTCATGAATACAATAATTCCCCAAGTAATAAACTACCTAGAGACATTGAATCTAACACAATCATTGAATTCTATTCCATAGGAAAAACAAAGAAAAATAAATGAAGAGAGGAGATAGCCTCATTCTCTCTCTACCTACTCTTAACTCTATAGTTAAAAATGAACTTCTTTCAACTCTGGTAGACTAGTGGCTACTTATAAAGTAGGTGAAAATGGGCCCTAGAAAAGCCCAAAACAAAATAAAACCCCAGCGGCCACGTCACCAAAGGCCGTACAATACTACACTGCCCTCGCCTCACGACCCGTGAAAAAGTACATAGGCCGCAGACTGGAAGTGTTTCTCAGCTGATGTGAGAGTGTGACCTATGCTAAAGCATGCGGGTCGCGGTCAGGGTATAGGATTCTAGCTTTTTGAGTGTGTGTCCCGTGCTAAAGAACGTTGGCCGCCATCTAGAGTCAATGTCTTCGTCTTCTGAGTACGCGACCGTGAAAAGGTTTACGGGGCGTGGACTAGAGGTCCTAGTCTTCAACTTCTTGGTGCACGGGCCATGCAAAAGTATACGGGCCATGCTGATACTTAGTCATATCAGTCAATGGTTTGGCACGACTTTGTATATATGCACGGGTCATGTAAATGTTCATGTCCTTTTGATTTTGACTCCTTTTCTTAAGTGAATCCATCAACTGCCACGTTTTTAACTCGTGGCTTTCTGTATACTACCATCCTCATTAATGGCCTTCTACTATCCATTCTTGCAAATGGCCTTCTACTATGTATTCTTGTGAATGACATTCTACACAGTCCAAAGTGCCTACGAGCAATCTAAAATAAAAGCTCACAAAATTGGATCGAGACACTTGTAGGGACATAGAATCCATTAGATCAAAAGTAAGCCTCAAAATGATGGATTTAGATATGAAAACCACAAATGGTCATCTAAAGCCCTTGTCATATAAACTCACCTAAATCTAGCAATCTACCATATAAAACATAACAAAATATATGCTAAATGCCTTAGGAAACACATGAATTTGACTCCTTATCAAATCCCCCACATTTAAACCTTTACTCGTCCTCGAGCAAACCAGAACAAGCAAATATCTAAGCGTAATATACCCTGAAAATAATTTTCCCAAAACACCCAACATATTTATTCCTAGACTAGCTTAGCTCCCAAGACATAAGAATCTCTCACACTCTCATATCCCAGAGAAACTAAGACAATATAACCAACCAACATACTAATCAAAGCGTGGTTCAATCATGTGAATGTGTGAAGCAATTTTACTCTGTTAAAAGAAGCTAAAAAAAAAGCCAAGAGAAGCATATAATAAATTTCAATTTCTTTTATTTTCTCTCATTTTGCCTAGGAGTACTTTCGGGGTTTCATCCCAACTTCCTACATTTTCTTTTTCAAAGTTCACATCTCACCCTTTTCCATACCATTTTCCCTTTGTGTAGGTTTTTCAACCTATCAGGGCCTTTCCCATTGATGCCTAAGACGCTCTTTCAGGTTTTAGACTTAGCCAGGTATATTTTTCATTCTTTTAAATTTTCATTTATTTGTGTAGCACAAAATGCACCAAAGTAGGCTTCATACTACATGGAGAATAAAGAAAACAAACACCACCAAATGTTCCAACATCCCAAAACAACTACAAAAAGGAGCCCTCACATCTATAAAACAAGTTTTCAAAAGAAACAAAAAATAAAGTTTTCAAAACAATGAGGGAAAGAAAAAAGGGGAAAATAATCATCATCCATCAAAACAAAACAAGGAATAGAAGATAAGAGCAAAAAAGATGCCACCATGACATCCAATGGAAGTGTTCCAGCTCTCTCCTCCACACTTAGTTGATGCATTATACCCAATTCATGTGACTAAGGTAGGAGAAAGGTTGGAACCACTCATTGTCCTCAATATCGTCCGACACACCTAGCTCTACGCCCCTGCTCATGCGAATCCTGGTCAAGGAAATAATCTCTAATCCCCTCAGCTCCCATCTAGTCAGTGATCTCCCTCATACCTTGGTGGAGTAATCCCATATCCATATTCATAAAATGAAATTACCAATATACTCTCTCAAACCTATAAGTCATCCCTGCCTCATGAAAATTAAACCAGTCAGTGATGCGGCATATATCCTGCTGGGTCTCAAATATGGAATCTCCACATGACCGCATCCGCTCGGGCTCATGTTGTGGTAGCTAGCCCCACAGGTCGTAGAATAAGGTAGATTGTCTGAATCCCGGCTATCCATGCTCTCAGAATGGGATATATTGTTGATGTTGACAAGAGTGATGCTTATGCTATGAGGGGATGGAAATGTCGTGTCTCGAAGGCTCAAAATTTGGAGGCCCACAAATGCTGTGTACGCTCGTATCCCCAAATAAGTCTTTGTGATGGGAAATGATGTGCCTGTGTGGTTTGTCTCCTGCAAACCCCTAGAACTCTATCCCTCGGAATGGTAAGATAGCTCATCTATGGAGATCGGACATGTATACAAAAGAGTCTATATGAACTAATGGTATATTGGGGTTACTACATGAGTTGATGGTTCACTGGGGTGGCTATGTGACACGTCCATTTTATATGGTTATTTTGTTATGTTTTGATACTCATTTTGTTAGACTTTTATGCTTTGAAGACTCCCATTTACCTTGAATTCTTATTATTAGAGTTGAGAGCGACTTTATCGCTTTTG
>JAULKK010139119.1:0-27086 GCA_032355705.1 Rubia peregrina | reverse complement strand
GCCTCGCCCAACCAATATATGGTAAACCAAAAATACTACCACCCGAGACGAGTAAAACTCTCCCTCAAGGGGTTGCGCGTGATCGAACGCGCCAGCTGGCAGTGGCGGCGCGTGAGCTACACACGCGGCGCGTTGGAGGTCCTTCTCGGCGTGTGGACGGCACTTGGAGAGTTTGCGCGGCCAGAATACCCCTCCGACCGACCCGAGCTACCTGCGAAGATGAAATTTGGCACGCATTCATCAACCGAACCAAAACACAGTTCACTAAACACAACCGAACAAGATCGGCATTTTCAACACACCTTCAATCCGTCGAAATTTAAACCACCACCTCGACCTCTAGCCGGATCGGGAAGAACAACAACAAAGGAAGCAAAACGATTGAAGGAATGACGAAAAGAAAGGGCACAAGATGAAGAGAAATGCGCAGGGGAAGAAGGAAAAGGGAAACGGGAAAAATGAGAAATGAGAGAGAGAACAAAGAAAAAATGCTCAAATCTCAGTCAAGGCACTCAGCGCATTACCATCATGCGCCGTTTATGCATGTCCAAATTTTTAAAAAATGAAAATACTAACCGCTCATTTCCGAAATGCGCCATAACCATTTGTGTCCAGTCCTGTGCACTGGTGATTCGAAATCATGAGGCACGCGGCAGCTCTGTCTGCTCGGCTCCCAGAATAAGTCTATGCGGTGGGAGAAGCTGTACATGTGGGAATCCCCTAGAACTCTACCTCACAGAATGGTAAGACTCATCCTGAATATCAATCGGCCTTATGAAAGGTGGTGATACGAACGACTACTCATGGGAGGAGATGGTATAAATTGAGGTTCCATAGGAGGTAGATGTATGAGATGATTGTCTACAAGGGGTGGATGTGCTAGGTATGGGTGGATAGGATCCTCATCGATGGCAACTTTTTCCTCCTCCTCAGTCTTCTTATCAATCTGCTCCACATGGAGACCTCTCATGACTACTCTCAGTCCTTGGTTTCGATCTATAAAGAGGTCCTGAAGCGTGAACGTCTATCTAAGTCTATTCCTCGCAGTCTGGGGAGTCTCATGAAATTGGCGCCTTTGTAGCGCTAGTAATCCTTCCCTCCTTCAACTGAATCATGGTCGCCTCTACTAAAGCACCAAAGGTGCAGGTGTACGGGGTATCCAGGTTCTACCGCATTACTCTCGTCAGTCGGGAGGCTGAAATGAGCAGTCAGGAGTGATATCATACACCCAAATTTTATCTTGCCTCCCTCCCTTGTTGATATCTTATAGTAGTATTAGATGAAGTGTCCCTACGATATCTAAGAAAGTGTGACCCGTGTAAATAGATCACAAAATCCTGCAGTCCATCTTGGTTGAAGTGTTAGCCTCTCCATGGCATAACGCCATTATACTTAGCACCCTCACCACGTTAGCTCAGCGCCGGATGCACTATATCACTATTCTTGCTCACCTTTTGCCATGGCCGTTGGGTGATGGAGGGCCAAAATATCCCCATATGATCAATCCTCGGTGTGTCCATCCACCTCACTGTGATGCTTCCACCCGAAACATATGGAAATCTCCTTATAGGTCAAGGAGCGGACCTCATCCCCCAGAAAAAATCTAGACACCATCTCACCCAGCCTATGGACTCCTTGCTTGAGAGTAGTAAGGAACTCTAACGTGTATCGTGTGTATGTGGGAGCAGACTTCTCCACAAAGCCTTTCAAGTCGATCATCTTCAAGGGGAGTTTGATTGGTTTGTACAGGTGCACATCCTCAAGGACCTGCTTGTCCAAAAACCTGGTCTCCGGGTTGGGGCATCCTAAAAGACTCTCACATCACTCTAATTGGCTCGGGCAGAGTCCCTGCAGTCCCATGAAGGGTGCACTCAGACCATCCCTCTGTCTCGATATCTCAAGAGTAGAAAACAATAAAATACATTCCAAAGAGGACTAACAGCCCAAACAACAGTCTCAAACAAACTACCCAATATTCAAAACTCTCCCAAAAAAATAATGAAATCTCAAAATCACACTCAAGGCCCCTAACAAATTCCTAAAAATGCAAATTCAAAAAAGCCCAAAACTCAAAAATCTCAATTCTTCAAGAAATAGGTTCGGCTGAGGTACCTAATCGGAGATCAGTGATGGATTTTGAAGAAATAAGGTTCATGGAGTGTGCAGAACTCCTCCTAGAGCGAAACCCAAAAATTGTCAACACTTGGAACTGAAGAATCTTCATTGTTTGGTAGAAAACTTAAAGTATGGCCGAACTGCTTTTTCTTCCAACCTTGGGAATTTTTTGTTCTTTCAGGAGCTGGTTTTCACTAGGTTTTGTGTGGAATTGAAAGGGGAGTGTTTTTGGATAAATATTGTGGAATTTGGTTAAGAAACGAAAGAGTTAGGATAATTTTAGGACCGGGAGAGATTTTGGTCGTGAATGCTTTCTAGTGAAAATCAGGGAAGAACGAGGGTTTAAATAGCAAGCTCATGCAATTTTATTGGTCGATCTAGGAAGTACAAGGGGATTCATATGCCATGGCCGGTGCCGCTCGAATGCCCTGTGCCAAGCTTTATTTCCTTCACTTTTGTCGTAAAATTTCCTGCACCCAAAACCACCCAAAACAAGTGTAAAACTGTTCCAGACTGAAATCCGATGACTAAAAATCCCTAAAACACCACCAATTTAAATAAACACATCCCAAAATTCAATAGACAAATTTCCCAAACTACTAAATCATAATAAAAGCATAACTTCTTTATTATCATCCTCATGACTTATTTTTCATTCATTTCAGTACCCAGAAAAATTACTCTGTGGGTCTCCTGAATCACCATAAGCAACCCCACCCACAGCCGCCTCCCTATGAACGGGTCTCTATATCACTCGAGGCTTACATTTTACCATAAGTGACATATACCGAACACATCCATCCTTCACCATTGTTGATACATTCTTGATGATTTTGGGAGTAGGAAGTGGTTTATGAGGTTTAAGATCCTTAGTCTGCTTCCTTCCCCACGCATGTTAGTGCTCAATTTTGGAAAACAAACATTCTCAATAGTACATGGGACACTAGGATCATGCATATCATCAATAGAATTATTCACATTTTCATTCAAGGAAGAAGGAATATGTAGGATTTCAATAGAGGGTAGCACATAATCTCAATCACAATCACTAACCTTAGCTAATTTTGTTTCCTTATCCATTTCCTCAGGTTGAGGAGGTGTCCTAGGAGGTTTTACGTCCTCACAACTCTCCACCAACCACTGCAAGTTAGTGACCAAAGAATAAACAAATCACAATAGAAAGATTGTAACTAAACTCACGCATGTCAGAGGTGTCATCTACATCATTTCAAATAAAAGCTCAAGCACTCCTTCTCTCATCAATCACATCATCACGGATCTCATTGTCATTAATCATGCAAGACTTGTCATATTGAAAAAATTCATCACACAGTCTTCTGTCATTGCATGCAAGAGAAGAAGAAGGTGATTCATTCTTAGATTTGAGAATTTCAAAACCAACCTTTTCAATGTCATCCTTGATGTTTTTAAAAATGGTAACCTTAAGTAAATTGGCGGTGCACCTCCATCTTGCACTACATCAAGGATATAGAAGTCCTCCGGAAACACTAGATTACCTACCCTAACCCTAACATCCGCAACTATACCCCTAGTGCTTGCTTGGGAATTTGTTCAATAACATCTAAAATTGGAATGCTAACCTCAACCTTTACGAAGACTTCACAAATTTGAGCTTCGTTGGACCTTGGCCTTCCTCGTTAAGCACTAGAGAACAGCTGCAGATGGTTGATCCTTTCCTTGGTGGTAGGGAGCTCCCTTAAGGGCTCCTCCTTGACTACTATTTTCTCTCCTTCAAAATTAGCTTTATTGCATTCCACAAATTTGTCATCCTCTTGCACGGCCTGCTTCTCATCTTCGCGTACCTCTTTCTTGTTTAGTAATTTCAAATCACTCACATTGCGAGGGTTCATCTCGCATTGGGATGCTAGCTTTCCAGAGTCTCTAGCCTCAAGTTGGCTCACCGAAGTGGCAAGTTTCCAACTTGCACTTCAAGGTTTTTTATACTTAAAAAAGATCTTGCGCCTGGCTCCTAGATTACCCTTCTCATTTTCTTAACAAACATATCACTCTTTTCGCCAACTGCGTGATTGCCTCAAGAATTTCCTCCCAAACCGACTTAAAGATTATATCATTGTTGTTGGAAAGATCTTCTCCCCTCGGGAAAGATTGAGGTGGTCCTCCTCGACTGTATCCTTGGTTGTTCTTACACCACCAAAAGTTGGGTGGTCACGGTATCGGGGATTGAACAAATTTGCATAAAGGTCTTGACCATTTCCACCTTGGTTTCCTCATAAACCTTGTTGTTACCCTCTAGCAAACTGACTATTCTCACCAATATATTATAAGACCTTCACTTTCTCAAAGCTATCCACCACTTGGGGACATGTGTTGGTTGGGTGATCCAGGTTACAAATCCCACATATCTTCACTTTTTGCTTCCTCTCTTTCTTAAATTCTTTTATCATTTAAGCAAGAGCTTGGGATTTCTCTTCAATATTGGAATAATGATCGGTCTTCTCCAGTGTCTTTACCCTTTATCGGGTCCTAAACTGCCTTGTACCACTCACCATCTCCTTGAATAAGGCCATAGTGTCTTTGGGGCTTTTATTAAATATCAAATCATTACATACCGCATTCACCCTACGCATGTCTTCATAACACAATTTCTCAAAGAAGTAGTACACTAAATAGCCTTCCTTGAATGAATGATAAGGAAAAATACCCAATAGATGCTTAAACCTCTCCTAGTACTCATACAAGGACTTATTCGGAAGTTGTGAAATATTGGGTAGCTGCTTCTTCAAACCCATGAATTTTGAAGCTGGGAAGTATTTCTCAAAAAATATACACTTCATATCCACTAGAAAGTGATGTATCCTAATGTAAGGTAGTAGAAGCAATCCTTAGCACCGTCTCTAAACGAGAAAAGAAATGACCCCAAATTGTAGTCCTCCTTCAACACCCTTGGTGGTTTCATATTGGTGCAAACCAAATGACTCTCTGAGAGGTTTTTGTTGGGAGCCTATTCGGCCATCCTATGGAAAGTGGGTAGGCATTAGATCATTCGATATTCAGTTCGCAATTGACATTAGTTGGTAAGGGCGGGAATACTATGCAAAGGGGTTGATTCTAAATATTTTGAGCAATCAACTCGCTAAGCGTCCGGTTATCTTCAACCATCTAAACTATCTCTTCCTCAAAAAAAATTGGTTGGCTCTTGTGAAGCCTCTTCTCTTGTTCCCCTCCTTCTCCTTCTTCGCCAACCTGTGTATCCCAGTAAGTAGTGTAAGGTTACTTTGTTCATAGCTTAGGTATGTACCAGAAACAAGGAACAGTACACTACTGGTCCATAAAGAAATGCAAGCACTGAAATTTAGGAGGAAACAATGAAATATGTAAAGCATATCTACGCAATAACAAATAAAAGATACAAAATAAAAACACTAACTACTCTACCAACTTTTTTTTAGTTAGAAACCACCAAGGTGGGGGAATTATATTGGCTTCCCTAACCAAACCAAAACAGTATCCAGTTTACAAGAAGAGCACCTGACTTTATGTTTACAGGATGTTACCATAGTGAAATCTGACTCGATATATGCATCTCTGTAGAAAAGATCAGCACGATTCCTATTCGCAAAAGACTCCACCCCAAGTGTTATCTCTGCCATAGGCCAGGTCCTGCTCTCAACTATAGTAGATTACTTATTGGATGTCAGACTAAGTTGTGAATTCGTAAGGTTGGAATTCCCATTCGATCGCCAGCCAAAGTTGTACGGATGTTTTCCTTTTGTAGTAGCTGTGCCTGCTCCATACCATTATCACCTATACCCGCCAATTCATGCGCGACTTGATTGCCTTCCCTATGAATGTGTTGGTAGCAGATCTGAAGTGAGTTCCCACTCGTCCAAAGTTGCCATAGTATTGTCTTCAACTTCCAAGGTGGCTTATCCTTCCTTTGCAGCACTCTAATTGCCTGCAAACAGTCAAGTTCGACAGTCAGAGGTAAGAAATTATGATTTATACATACCTGAATAGCCGCTATAGCAGCCCTGATTTCTGCCTGCAATGGATCCTCCGCTCGTATGCACTCTGATTTTAGCAATACACAATCTGCAGTAGAGTTTCTCACAATAAAACCCATTCTCGAAGAAAAATTAGCTTTGAATGAGGTATCAACATTAACCTTGAATCCCAAGTCTGGTGGCCTCCAACAAACAATTGTAATTTTCCTTTTTTATTTTCTGTTGATGGATGTTAATAGTCCTGATTTAATGAACTCATTGCAGTCCTCAACATACATTATTGAGTTGATGTTCAGTATTTGAGAGTATATTGAGTAGATTTGCCTGATAATGCACTGAATACTATAAGCTACTCCATGAAAAGTATGATTGTTTTTTTATTTCCATAGGATCCAGCAAGAAACTACAGTGAAAGTGAGTGTAATCCTAATTCTAGTTGTTGAACCCGATTTGTATGATAAAATCCATGATAGCCTATCAAAAATATGGTCAAAAGTTGTAGGCTTGAATCCTACTCTACCAACTAGTAATGTATGTGAACAATCAAAATGTTCAACTAGCATCCCTAACAGTGGCACCGACACTTCATCCGTACACCATGAGGTTGTTAATAACACCGATCTTTTCATGAGAGAGGAGTACTAACCTTACAAGCACTTCGAAAAGATAAAATTTTGGTGTTTCTCCCGTACTCACTACCAATTACTATAGAGTAGCTAGTGCCAAGTCCGGGGTCATCCACAAAGATGCTAGAATTCCAAAGTTAATTATACAAGACTTATAATTTGGTGTCACTCTGATTGTGTGTTGATAATAGCTAGTGCTACAAACATATGTTTTTTGGGGGGTGTTGTCTAAAAACTACTAGGCATGCAAAACAAGAGAACAAACTATATTGAGCTAGCCTTGGGGATATTTGGTACCATTATCGGTACAATAGTGCTCCTCTTATAGTATGTGGAAAATGTGTCTTAGAGAAGCCCAAAACAAAGGGAAATCCTAGAGCCACATCGGCACAGGTGGTGCAATAGCACACAGGCGACCGACAAGAGATGGCTTCTTGGCCAACTGAGTGCGCGACCTGTGCAATTCCTCGCGGGCTAGTGACTGGATGGACTTTTTGGATGTCTTAGTGGTGCATTCTATGCAGATACACGTGGCCCGCGGCTTGGAGTTTAAATCTTCGTCTCCTGATGAGGCGATCACGCATATGGTTGTTGGGGACAAACTAGAGTCTAGGTCTTTAATATTTAGTTTTTTAAAGGCCACGACCTGCCCCATGACTTAGTCACTCTGGTCATTTATTTTTCAAGGGTCGTGCCAGTTTTCCAGTGATTATGGACTTTAACATATCTTCTTCGGTGCATCCCTACTATTACGACACTTAAGTGTGTGGATTTCGATCTACTACCATCCTTGCAAATGACCTTCATTACCTTCTACTATTCTTTAGAATGACCTTCACTAATTCTACTTCTAAGTGGTTATGAACGATCCACAACGAAGTTCAAAAAATAGGATGTCGATGCTCGTAAGGACATAGCATCCATTAGATCTAAATAATCTATAAAATGAGGGATTTACACAAGATAACGAACAAAGGCTACCAGAACCCTTGTAATGTGAACCTGCTTAAATATAGAAATCTACCATGCAAAATATGCTAAAATATTTCACAAACGAATTAGGAAACACATGCTTCTAGGTGCACATCATAAATTAATTTACTGGAACAATTCAAGGTTACCATGGAGATTTCTTCATTTCATACAAGATTGCAAATCTTTCTAGAAGTACTTGAAGATACTAATTAGCATAACGATAAGTCAATAAATATGATTTTAGGCTATTTCAAGAAACAAATCACAAAAAGCAACCAAGCAATAAACCTACATTTGTGCAACCTGATTTGGTAATTGACGTTAAATTTTTTCTCTAATAAGTTAGTTGTATTTGATATTTCAAAGGGCTCAAACACATATTGCATCTCAACCTCGGTTTTGTCCTACTATTGTACGACCTACTACTAATCAATAATAATATGATTTTTTTGAATCTATACTTTTTTCTTCTTATAAGCAAGGAGATCTGACACGTAGATGCCACGATATTAGTTTAGTTTATTCATTCGTGCATGGTACGTGCATGCATAGTATTAATGTAGTATTTTAAAAACAATATTAATTTAAGAAATTAATATTGATATTCTAGCGTAAAAATGAATTTAAAATTTCAATATCATAACTTTCTTGTGACAATCCAAGGGACTATTTAAGTTGCATCGGGCATGTTCCCATTGTCACTTCCCCAGTCACTTTCCTCCTGGGAAATTCAAATTGCCCTTTTTCAATAAGAACAATGTGCATGTTAGTGTTACGTCAATTCCTGGTTGGAAATTGCCATTGTCTGCAAATTAGTTGAGATTTATTTACACTTCCAATTACACTACTAATGTTTGCGCACAATTTTTGCACATATCTATCTGGATATCGCTAATGCTTCTATGTTGAATATTGAATCATGGATTTTAAAAATAAATTTTAAGGAAATTAAATAACAATTAATTTGACGTCAATTTTTATGATAACGATCACAAAAATAAAAAAATTATGAGGGATATATTTGAATCTCAATTATTAAAAAATTAGTAACTGTTTCCCAAAATATTTTTCGTAGTATGATTTATGTTTCATAGCAAATTTAATTATATACCCAGTTCCAAAATATTCTCATATACTTTTACAAGAAAAATTACATTTTGCATTATGAATGCAATTTTTGGGAGTTTACACATGCTTAGGTACTGGAATTTACACACATTTTATAAACGTAAGTTATTGGATATTGATCATGCTTCTATATAGGATATTAAACAAAGGCCTTTGAAATAAAATTTTAAAGAAAGTGAATTTGATAATTAATTTGAAATCCATATTATGAAAATGAGGGCAACAATATTAATTATGTTTGGGTTCTATATTGAAATAATAAATTCAATATTTTTAATAAGTGTTTCCAATATATTTTTCTTAGAAATATCAATTTTTTCCAAGAAAGTTATTTATTTACCCAATTACGAAGAAAACCTTAAATGTTTTCTAAAGCAAAACTAAAATTTGAAAATTGATATTATGCACATTCAATACATGCAATTAATTGTTCAAGGTTAGTACATGTTTTGATGATATCCGTAATGTTTTTTAAGTGCCAATAAGGGAATGATAACGAGGACTAACAATATCGTGGCACAATTAAGGTTTTATGCAACTTTATATTAAGAAAAAAAAACTCATTTTAATGATCTCTTTTCAAAATTCTTGCAATTAATCATTGTTCTTTGCTCATTTGTAAAAAGAGCTTGATCCAAATCTTTCTCAGCTTAAAGATCCTCATCATTTTTCTTCATGTCCAACTCAATGTTATTAACATTTGCCCCAGATTCGTGATGCGACATAGCATTTCAATCTATAAATTATAAATATCGTTCCAAATTTATTATTTGGTATTTAGATTTGAAATAGGGTTTTTTAATTATCAAAATAAACAAATATTACCATAGAATTTTATAACAATTGCAACAATCATTTATTTTTATTCCTTTCTACCAAGATAGCTTCTTCATTTTGTGAAATTACGAAATACGTTGTCAATTATTTCTTTCGTACATTGGGTCTAAAATCACGTACTTAATGCACTTAAATATTTTGGATTTTGATACATAGGTTCTTCCTTAAGTGCTCGAATCAAAGCTAAAAGTCCTTTTCATGCAGGTAATATTTCAAGAATGAATTTTTAGTGAACTATTTCATTTTATTTGATAATATGTTTACCTTTTTGTTCGGATATTTTGGGTTACAGAAAAAAGGAGACGTGATTGTTCATGATATCTATTTTTTTAGGATAAGTGACGAATATAGTTCAACTGGCTCGATTTGAGCAATTTATTTTTGGATTTATTTGGAACTACCGATTTCATACACTTAACCATACTAGAAATTGTAAAAATTGTTGATTTCTTTCACACGAAAAGTACAATCCCCTAATCTAGAAATAGGTTTTGTTATTGACCAATGACCCTTCCTTAAAAAAGCTAATCCAAACACCATGAAGATGTTTTGTGGTGCACAATATGTTGGAATTTATTCATCAAACTCATCTGTGGAATCATAATCCTTCTTCTAACTAGGCCAATCAAAATCTCATATGCTTCTTTAATGGTTTTAAATGGTTTTCAATTTCCCTTTTCCTCACTAACTTTGTATCTTTGATTTTCTCAAAAAGAAGTAGAAAAACTTGCTTATCTGGATGGGGCTTCAAAGAAACCTCGTGATAGCTCTTCCTAATCTGATTATTAGTAGCAATGTACCTCAAATTAGCCAACCCTTGAGCGAATAACGATCCTATTGAATCTCCCAATAGCAATTTTCTTTCTACCTTTAGTGTCATATGACTTAAAGGAATGGGTCTGAGTTAATATTGATCCTGTTGTGATCTTTATAAGGTAGAAGGGTACGGCCTTTTGATTAATTAATTTAAAAGACATCGTTTTGACTGGTGACATAGGTTTGGCATATGAATTTTTGAACAAAAAATCCGAACTGGGATTCATGGCACTTAGACGACACTGTATTAGTGAAGTGTATTTATCATGCATTTCACGTGCATGCCATAGTATTAATATAGTGTTTCAAACCATACGTGTGCACTTATACGACACACAAATCAAGTGCTTCCAGCTGTACTGCATTTGTTATTAAAATGACCTTACTATATGTGATGGTGAATAATTTGTAGTAGAAGAAAGATAAAGTGAGAGAAATTGTGCTTTGAACCTTATTTGAGCATCCTACACAGTATTGTTTAGAGCTCCGCTCATTGTTTATTGAAGTTATCTATGAGAACTATCTCCACCACCTTTCGTTTAAGAAATTTCATTCGATCCTATCATAATATTTTTTGTAACTCTTAGATCCTACCTTTTTGTGACAGTTTAAGGGACATTTCAGTTGCACCGCACATCGCCATCACTAGGATTGGTCCAAGAAATTTTGAGGCATGAAGCAATTTTTAAAAACGAGGCCATATATAAGTGAAATATTTTTACTTTTTGAATATATTTTGGAACAGGGTCCAATGTGGAGCCTTTTATAATTTTATTAAATGTTAAAAAGAATAATAAATTGAAATATATATATTTTATATGTATATTATAAAGATTAAAAATATGGGCCCCTTTTTCATTTATCAAATGGGAGTCTAAGACTAGGAATTCATTGATCTTATATGTTGGGCTGGCCCTGGCCACCGCCTAGTGCCTAGTGCCTTTGCCACTTTTCTTCTTTGAAAATTGAGCTTCTGCTCGGAGAATTGTGTGCATGTTCAGTCCCTGCATGAATTCCTAGTTTAAAATTATAATTGTCCGCAAAGTAGTTGAGTTTTACTTACACTTCCAATTCAACTATTGGAGTTTATATGCCTATGTTATCTGTCTGCAACTTTTTTGGATAATTCTAGTGATTTCATGTAGAATATTGAATCGTAGATTTTCCTTATTTACAAAAATTTAAGGAAATTATATATAATTAATTTGACATCCGATGTTATAATGACGACGGTGGAAATATTTTACTATTTTTGGTTAGATTTTGTAATATAATTATTTTAAAATTTATTGAATGTTTCTTAGCAAGATCAATTTTTTTGAGAGTTACTATTTTATCGAATTAAAAAACAAATTACATTCTACAGGAAAGTTACAGTTTTCAATGTGAATTTATACACATTCCATACAATTGTCTAGAGTTAACATGAGGTTGGGTGCTTGATATAGACGTGTAAAGTTTATTTGTCACAATCAATAGAGGAATGAAATAACAAGGACTAAAAATCACCATTGCATGGTTAAGATTTTATTAAATATTCAATTAAGAAAATAAAAAATATCTAAGTTTAATGACATGTTTACAAAATTCTTGTTGTTTATCATTGGTCTTATGCTCCTTCGCAAAAGGATGTTTGTTCAATTCTTCTTAGCTAACAGTTTCTTATCTCTTTATTTTATGTCAATTCAAGCCTCATCGGTCTCTGCTCCGGGTTCATTATGTTATAGTACATTTCTCTCTATAGAGTGAAAGTTCCGTGATATATTCATTGTATGATATGTAGATTTTTTTTAATAAAAAAAGCTAAATTAATTACCAATGGTAACCGTTTTACTTTAAAATCTTCTATCAATTGCAACAATACTTATTTTTGTTCCTTTCGGCCAAGATAGAGTCTTCATGTTCTCCAATTGTGTTATATGTTGTCAAATACTACTTTTAAAATTCATGTCTATGACATCATAGTTAATGCACCTCAAACCATATATTCACACTTTGTCCAAATATACCCGATTTCTCTAGAACAACAATCATCTAACTTCAAAAAATTGTTGTTTTGAGTCATTAATAGTAAAAATAATATTTTAAGAAGATAAAATTGTCCTCTCTACTAGATTTTTTTTCAACACTCCCAACCAAAACAAGTGATAAAAAAAGAGACAAGAATGACATTTTCAAATAATCAAATTGAAGAATCGGATATAGTGAACAATAAACGAATGTTTGAATCTATACCTTTTTTTATTCTGATAGGAAAAGAGATATGACACATAAATGGCACGGTATAAGTTTAATGTCTTCAATCATGCATGCCATGTACATGCCATAGTATTAATGTAATTTTTGAACCTAGTATTAATTTAATAATTTCAAATCAATTTTCAACCATAAAAATTAATTTAAATCTCCTAGATCCTATCTTTCTTGTGACAATCCAATGAAGTATTTAAATTTCATTGCGCAGCTTCCCATTTTCACCAAATACCACCCCTGTCGTCTTTAACTTAGTAAATTAAAATTAAACTTCTGCTTTAAGAACAATATGCATGTTCGGTCATACGTCAACTCCTACTTGAAAATTGTAATGGTTTGCAAAGTAGTTGATTTATTTAAACTTCCAACCACATTACTGGAGTTTGTGCATGTTTTCTACATGTAATCATCTCCATGTTACTAATGATTTAGTGAAATATGGAATCGTAAAAAGAAGTTTAAGGAAATTAAAAACATCATCAATTTTAAATTCATTTTTATGAAAACAAAAAATTTAAATTTAAAATATTCTTTGAGATTTATTATTTAAAAGTTTTGATAAGTGTTTCCCAATACATTAATCTTGGTAACTTTGAATAGTTTTAGATTTAATTACCCAATTCCAACAAAAAATCCAAATACTTTTTACTGAAAATTGACAGTTACCAATATAATTGTATGCACATTCAATGCACACAATTTTCCGGAATTTACACATGCTTGGGTATTGGATATTGAAACTATAAAGTTTTGCTACAATCTATAAAGGAATGAGGTAACAACAAGGACTAATAAAAAGTATTATTTTTGGTTACTGAACAATAAACTATTTTTTGAATCTACGAGAAATTAGTTGATCGGTTAAACCAGAATATTGAGGAGCGTGACTACTCATAGGTTAAGATCATCTTAGTTGAATTACTTCAAGGGGAGAAAATTATGGCAGACAAGGAACAGTTTCTCTGTTGAATAAGGATGATATCAAGTTGCATGGATGTAATTTTGGTACAATGAGTTTAACAAAAAAATATTGGTACCAAGTATGCACTCATGGATGAGAATGGAGGAGACTCGTGGAAAAAATCCAGTTTCTTCCCAACGAAACTGGAACATTACAAGGTGACTTTGGAGATTCATCATTTCATAGAGGATTTCAAGGCTTTCCATATGTACTTGAAGATGTTAATCAGCAAGACGATAAATCAACCCCGCTGGTTTTAGGCTATCTTCCAGCAACAAATTACAAAAAACAATCAAGCACTAAGCTTTCTTCGCTACCTGATATGGTCAATGTTGTTCAAATGTTGTCTAATATGTTTGTTGTATCTAATATTTCAAAGGGCTCAACCACGAGTTGCAACTCCAACACGGTTTTGTCCTACTATTGTATTGCCTACTACTAATCAATAATAATATATCTTTTATGATTAAAAAAGTTTGAATCTATACTTTTTTTCTGATAAGCAAGGAGAAATGACATGTAGATGGCACGCTATTAGTCAAGTATAATCATTTGTGCTTAGTACTTGCATGTCATAATATTATTGTAGTTTTTGAAACCACAATATTGATTTAAAATTTGTACTTAGTACCTGCACTATGACATGTAGATGGCACGATATTAGTCCAGTATAATCATTTCTGCTTAGTACGTGCACTATGACATGTAGATGGCACGATATTAGTCCAGTATAATCATTTGTTCTTAGTACGTGCATGTCATAGTATTATTGAAGTTTTTTAAACCACATTATTGATTTAGAAAATTAATATTAGGAGGTAACAACTTCGGTGGCCCCTTAATTATTACAATCGTCCACCTTCGGCTACTCATAAATTTGTTTGAAGACTTTTGGCCTCTAAACTTACAAAATTGATGAATCTTGGCCACTCCGTCGGATCAAATCGTCAACCTAGGGTTTTAAGGTTAATTTTAAGGGCAAACGTGATATTTCCCTTTTTCATTTTCCCCTTTTTTCATTTTTCTTTTTCCTTCCCCATCTCCCCTTCTCCCTCTCCAGAGGTTGGACACATTGCTTGCTTCAAACACCTTATGAACAACCACAAATTGGGACATTGAATCGGCACCCTAATCCGACCAGAATTGATGAGCAAAAATGCACCCATTGACGCACTTCCTCCTCAGAAACTTGCAAGCACCATAAGGAGAAGCGGAATTCACTGGTGTTGGGGGTCCACCAGTGCGGCTCTTTTCCAACATCACAAGGATATCACGGGGAACTCCGGCATGCCTGCCGCAACTTGAGGACGATGGGGAGATGCCTTTTTGCTTGCTCTCAGCGGTGGGCACACCTTGACCTAACCGCATTGGTAGTGGAGGAATATAACTCATGATATTTAAGGGGCTCTAATATTAGTATTCTAGCAGAAAATAAAAGTATAACTTGAAGATCCTATCTTTCTTGTGACAATCCAATGGCTTATTTAAGTTTCATCGGGCAGCTTCCCATTGTCACCGCCCCTTGTGACTTTCCTCTTTCCTCTTTGAAAATTTAAATTGCACTTTTTCGATAAGAACATTGTGAATTTTAGTCCTACGTCAATTCCTCGTTAGAAATTGTCATTGTCTGCAAATTAGTTGATCTTTATTTACATATCCTATTCCAATACTTGAGTTTACGCACGTTTTTGGCACACAGTTGTTAGGTTATTTCTAATGCTTGTGTGTTAGATATTAATCATGGATTTTTTTAAAACTTTAAGGAAAATAGATAATATTTAATTTGACATCATTTTTTATAGTAACGATGACAAAAAATTTAATCATATGAAGGTTATATTTGGAGATTAATTATACAAAAAATTTAGTAGGTGTTTACTAATATATTTATCTTATTAAGATCGATTATTCCTAAGAAATTTAATTATAAACCTAGCACACAAAAAATCTCATATACTTTTATAGGAAAAATGACATTTTGTATTTTGATTTTATGCACGTTCAATGCACGTAATTGTCACTACAAGGGAAAAAACCATTTTCCAGCGACAAATGTCGTCATAAAAGGTTGATTTTTTTAAAAAATATTTTACAACGGGCAACATCCCCGTTCTATGAGGTTGTTAGTGGCTTGGTTGTAAATAATTCCACAACAAGCTCAATTTTCCCATTATAAATGAGCATTTACAATGAGAATATCACCAACTGTAATTTGGTATTTACAATTGAAATATACACTATTACAATGGAATTTTTCGTCGTAACTTTATGTGTTTCCTAAAACATTTACCCACATTTCCCTTATACATCCTTGTATATATGTTTATAATGACATTTAGCGTTGTAAAGATGCAACTATCCAACAAACCATATGTCCCGACAAACAACTAACATATATCGCGCGGAAGCTATTAACAATTAGTCTACTAGAATTAACAAGATCAAAGAAAATAAAAGAGTGCAAGAACACGAGAAATTTTATCCAAGTTCGGTGTTTCCATATACGTCGCGCAAGAATGGTTCCCCTAGAACGATAAACGGGATTACAAGAATTAAAATTCACCAAGAATTTCTCCTTTTTCTCATGTTTTCTCTCAAAGTTTTGAAGTGGTTCCCTCCCCCTATTTTTCACCCCAGCACATGGCCACTGCTCTCAGTCTCATCTCTCTCTATTTTCCAAAGCTAAGAAAATTAGTCACTTCAGTCCACTCTATTTCCGTCGGCTTACATGATTTTCCAAACAAGATGTAGTGGGCCAAGACTAAATGTCACTTAGAAAATAGAAAAGATGGGCCTAAGCCCAATGAAAATTAGAAAAAAAATTCAACAATACCAAGAATCTCCGTAGAACCATTCTTCACATTCTTCTCTAGTTTCTCAATTTTGTAACGTTGATAAGTGGAAACAATGCCAAAATTTGATCCCCATCACCACCTTCTCCACAAAAAGGGACACCTCAAAAACCACATCTCGAAGGAAGTGTAGCTTTATGTCGATGTACTTTGTTCTCTCATTATACATTTTTTTCTTGGTCAATTGTATTGCGCTTTGATTATCACAAAACATCTCCACCTCATTTTGCACAAACCCGAGCTCACCGATAAACCCCTTTGACAAAAGATATTCCTTCACACTTTCCATGAGAGCAATGTACTTGGCCTCCGTCTTAGAAAGTGCAACCACCAATTGTAATTGCGCCTTCCAACTCACCTCACAACCAAATAAGGTAAAACTTACTGTCAATGGCCACCTCTTGTCCAAGTCACCCGCAAAAGTCCACAACAGCATAGCCTCACCTTCATTCACCCATTTTTAGTGTAAGACAACATTTGAAATTCCATTTAAAAACTGAAGAACCCACTTCGCTGCCTCCCAATGTTCTCTTCCCGAGTTGGCCATGAACTGGCTCACAAGGCTTGCCACATATGCTAAACCCAGTCGTGTCCACACTCACTTGCATAAGGATTCTGCACCATGCTCACTTGACCCTCATTGGTCTTTGGTGACATCTTTGCAGAAATTTTAAAATGAGCCGCCAAAAGTATTTAAATCGCCTTTGCCTCAAATATCCCAAACTTATCCACCACCTTCCAAAGATAATCACATTGAGACACAAATAATTCACTGCATCTCCTATCCCGTGTGATTTCCATCCCAAAAATATTATTGGTTAGTCCTTTATCTTTTATGAAAACTCATTTCCCAAAAACCGTTTCAAGTTGTGGACTTCATTCTTATTCTTCGATGCTAGCAACATGTAATCTAAATATAAAAAAAATAATATTTCACTACCATCAACCCACTTGACATAAACACAACTATCAAAGTTACTCCGTGAGTACCCATTTCGCACTATGAACTCATCAAACTTCAAGTATCATTGTCTGGGGGATTACTTCAAGCCATAGAGATATTTTCTAAGAAAAAATAACTTTTCCCATCTCTAACCTTGATGAAATCTTCCGGTTGAGCCATGTAGATCTGCTCCTCAAGATTCCCATGAAGAAAAGCCGGCTTCACATCCATTTTCTCAAGCTCTAAATCATATTGATCTACCAAAGAAATTAAAACCAGAATGGACGTGTGCTTCACCACGGGAGAGTAGATTTCATTTAGGGTTACCCTTTGTGTGAAGCCCTTAGCCACCAATATCGCCAAACACCTTGGTTTCTTGAACCCAACAATGTCTTCCTTTTGTTTGAACACCCATTTAAAACCAACCACGCATTAATTTTTTTGGCTTGTCCAAGTACCAAAGTCTTTTTCTTGTCATGAAATGCCATTTGAACACTTCCATAACTCTCTGTCTTTTCCTATCATTGCTTCCCGATATGAGTTCAGTTCTAAGTCTTCCAACTCTTCCATGGTAGCCAATGCAAAAGAAACTAAATTGAAGTAAACATACCTCTCTGGGGCTCGTACGACCTTGAAAATGAGTGAAACAAAACCAATGTTTGATCTTCATTGTCATACTTCACATCAATGTTCTCCAAATTGATAATAAACTTGTTTAAATCGTTGAGATGCTCCATCAAATCCTTTCCTTCTACCATCTTGAACGTGAAAATTTGTGCCTTGAGAAACAACCGGCTAGAAAATGTCTTCGTCATGTAAAGTGAATCTAACTTCAACAATACCTCAGCCGCCGACGTACACTGTATCACCTCCCGCAATACCTTGTCTTTATGACTGAGAATCAAAGTGTTGAAAGCTCTTTCTAACACCTCCTCCTTCTTCGCCACATCCCAAGTCGTCAGAAGCTTAACTGATCCATTTAGAGCCTTCCTGAGACCCATGTTCCCGAGGTGAGGTAGCAATTTCACTTCACAAACCAAAGTCATTTGAGCTATCAAAATTCTCAATATCCACTTTTGAGGTCGATGTTATCACAAAATGCCCAAAGCTTCATGAAGGCAATTTGTCGAACACTTGGCGTGCACACGAAAAAACGTAAAACCAACCCAAATTGTTTGCCCAACCTTGCTCTAATACCAATTTGTTGCGAAAAACAATGAATATATATATATATATATCACGTGGAAGAAATCAACAATTAGTCTACTAGAAATTGACAAGATCAAAGATAATCAAAGAGTGCAAGAGCACGAGAGATTTTACCCAAGTTCGGTGTTTCCACCTACGTCCTCCAAGAATTGTTCCACTAGATCGACAAATGGGATTATAATAATTACAATTCACCAATAATTTCTTCGTTCTCTCAAGTTTTCTCTCAAAGTTTTTAAGTTGTTCCCTCCCCCATGTTTTTCACCCCCAGCACACGGCCACTGTCTCAGTCTCGTCCCTCTTTATTTACAAATCTAAGAAAATTAGTCACTTTAGTCTACCCTATTTCTTTCGGCTAACATATTTTGCCAAAAAAAGTGTAGTGGGCCAAAATAAAATATCACATAGAAAATAGAAAATATGGGCTTGGGCCCAATGAAAATTAATCCCACAACTGACACCATATTTTTCTCCAAATCCCGTAATAAAATCACATTTACATTGACAAAACATACATTGTGAATAAATTTGCCCAACCAATTAATCTAAATGTATCCAAATAGCATCCACAAATTTTGGCGAGAAACCTGCTAGAACAAATCATTGTATTACTTAGTTTAAGCAATCCAATCTGATCCAAATCATTGTATTAACTACTTGTAGAAACCTGATTACTACATAATATTGCATATAGATAGAAACCTGATTACCAAAACCCGAATCTTGCATAGGTTGTACCCCACCATACAGTTACTCTTACCTATAGTTAGACTGCTATTGCTAGAAACCCGAATAAAACATTAACAAAACATAAATAAATAAATTATTTGTATCATCAATCAAACTTGCACCGCAACTAAATCATCCATATTTTCAACTTTCACTTGAATTCACAATCATTTTGATATTTTCTATTATTTCGTTGGTATTAGAATATATTCACCTCCATGGTAATGTACCATGATAATATCTTCCTAATCAATGATCATCATATTTTTCTAATATATAATTTCACATGAAATCAATTTTCAAACTTCACTTTAGTGATTTCATATACTGATACTCATAATGATACTAACCAATAGTTTGTGTATTTATACTGCACAAGTAAAAGACCAGTAACTTAATACAGAGTCACGTGGATGAAATTATTAGAATACCCATTGGATCAAGACTCCAAAGAATGATCATGAAACTATTAGCTGAAGACATTAGCCATGTGGTCGCACCATTATCTTTGATACTTGGACTGTTTGAGAAAGTGTTTTACATCGACCTCCAATGCAACAACTATTGATTCAATAGAAGGGACTACTGTTTCATCACCATGTTTTTAGAAAAACTCCACACAAATCTTACCCATTGGTTGGCAAGAAATGTCATAGGGACGGTGACTGACCCCGTCTCTCGAACATTGGGACGGGATGATGCTACAGAATCTGTAGGACCCCCGTCTTATCCTTTTCCGCCCTCAAAATGTTCATGATTCGTCTACTAATATTTCATCAAAATTTATTATTTACTGTGTACAAGTGGGTGATCCTATATTTGTTGACCTTTGTGTTAACTATTACTGGGTCGATTCTGGATACCACAAAGTGATACCACCCATTCCTTTTAGGAGTCAGTGGGTTCTTTGGAATTTTACTCCAGTCGGGTTTCACCAACTCATCTATGTCGGTATCTTCCTTAGTCACGGTCCTAATGATATCATTTCCAATTGAATCATGTAAGGAGTAGCCACCCCATGACTGAAATTTAGAGCTATGAATTCATCCTCGTCCTTGGGATTATCAGGCAACCCGAACAAGGGATTTATAGCCTCCAATGTGAGTTGCACAATCTTACCTCTAGAGTACATCTCCACGAGGAAAGGGCCACATGTCAAGTTTTCATAGAAATTACTTACTATAGTAAGGTTGAATGCAGGTGGAGTCTCACAAAATATTTCCCACCAAATGATGTGTATTTTTTCATTGAACGGTGGAGATACCTCTTTTACTCTCTCTGGGTGATGGTGGCATGCTTTGTATGTTTCTTGTACGAACCTAGCCTCTTCGTACACAAAAGTTCCATTAGGGTACTTCCACTTTGATCCAATTGGTGATAAAGATGATACATGGCATGACCTTTTAAAAGTGGGTTTAGGTCACATCTCCTACAAAACCCATTGAAGAATTTTATCAAACACATTAAATGAAACCCAAAAAAACATTGAACAATTACATATAAACTTGAACAAACAATAAAAATTAGCAAAACAAATACATTTACGAATGGAGAGTTGATTTACCTTCATAGTTTGTTAATTTCCATTCCCCTGAGGAAATATTTTGTGAGGGAGAGAGAATTCCTTCTTTTACAGGTTAAGAATGTGTTCTTGAGTGTTGAAATGGGTTTTGAAGATGTTAGGAAAAAGTTACACTAGTATTTCGTTAAAATTACCGGTGGCATTATATCACTCATGGTTGCTCATTATAGCCTTCGTGTAGAACCTGGCATGCTTGAGAACCTGACCTCTCCATACACCCTCACTCATTCAGCCATGATAGAGACACGGCATAATTGTATTAAGCATGGGATTGTCGACTAGTGATACAAGGGAGAGAATTTCATGAGACTACCCCGGAGTGAGAGGACTAAATTAGCAAAGAGATTTCTGTTGCAGGATCTTATCATAGAGACTGATGCAGGATCAAAGGTAGTTCTAGGAGTGCATTATGAGGATGAGATTAAGAAAATGGTTAGTATGATAAGCAGGCCTCGCTGGAAGAGGATCATATTCTCGTTCAGTCCGCACATGTTTTCCCCACTGACCACCAGCCAGTCAAACCACCACCTATATTTCCCCAGTTTGTACCACCACCTGTATTTCCCCAGTTTGTACCACCACCTGTATTCCAAGCTACAGTACTGACAGAGTTCTCATAGGCATAACTTCTCCCCACAGGATGACTATATTGCAGAGTCGAGCAGACAGAAAAGTTGTGTGCCTCCTTTTGCTTCTGAGCCTCATTGCCACACACTGGGAGCTCTACTCGACCATCACCGCTGGTAGAATGTGGAGATATTTGATAGGGTGGATGATGGAAGGTCATCTCCGTACCTCTCAAAGACACTATTTTTAATCCATTTTTGCTTATTAACTACAACTAAGCGTATAGTGGTAAGTAGTGGTCGTCCACAGTGGCAGGAAATCTTCCCAAGTGTTTCCTCATAAAATGGTAAATACTACGCTAGATATGTAGATATACATACATATAAAAGCACATAAATAGGGGGGTTTGGTTTGGGTTTTCCTAAGTTTTGAATTTAAAAACAAGTTACACTAATAAAGCATACAATCACTAAAATAAAATTAAGTATGGATTACAGAGTCTTGGAAGTAATTGACTTATACTTCCAAGCCTTATATCTATCATTGAACATATAATCTATTCAACACCTTTACTACTTGTTGTAAGCATAAATCTCTCATTCTTCTTTGATAGTAGTTTACAAGAATGAATTCGACATCTCTTGCTAACCAAACTAATGACCCCTTTAGTCGTTCAACGCCTAAAGGTATCCCATTATTGGGATTAAATTCAAAGAATCAACGAGCTTGGTAACACTTATAAACACTACACTTTTTCTAAGCATTGAAACAATTCATGCATTTACACAAGATTAGTCAAGAACGTTCAATGCTCATTAACTCCTCTCGTTTGCTGCACAAATAAAAATGATGAAGAATTCGACATCACCATATTTACCTAGCAATCATCAAATCACCAACAACATTAGAAGCCCTAAATCATGCTCTTGGATCTCATATCAAATAAGGGAGAATTAGCTAGTTTCTCTAACCCCTAACACATAATCATACAATCAATTCATATAATAAAACTTTCAATATCATAAATGAATTCAACAATCCATTTCAACACAATAAATGCACAATAGCAATGCATTAAATAACTTATAAATAGATCTCCAGACATGGGCTTGGAAGCCTAATCAATTGCTCCCAAGGTTATGTTTAGCTACTAGAGTTCATACTAATTAACAAAAGGAAATCAAACATTGATTCAAGAAGGAATTAAGGTAGAAAATTGAAGAAAACCAAGTGTTTTCGCAACAAAAATCGGGAGAGAAAAGTTGGAGAAGAAAGATAAAAATGATGAGTATTTATAGTACAAAAATCCCAAAAAGTATGTCTGGGCAGACGGCCGTCGCGAGTCGCGACACAAGCTTCGCGACTCACGACGACCAGAGTACTCTACCCTCAAGTGAGTTCTTCTCTTTGTTCTTCATGTAGTTGTCTCCTCTTCATTTCTTCGGGTCTTCAAAAGTATTCATGGTCTTCAAAATAGAGTCTTCAAGGTCTTCAAATCTTCAACAATTACCTCGTCTCACGGAATCTCTATTACAAGTGACAAAAGCGATAAAATCGCTCTTAACTCTAGTAATAGAATTCTAAGGTAAAATAGAGTATCCAAAGCACAAAACTCTACTAAAATGAGTATAAAATATCCCAAAAATAAATATATAAAACAGACACGCCAGTACTTGAACCCGACACGATATAATTCAACCTAAAACATGAATATGACTTGATAATCTGAACCTTAACCCGACCTGAACACGAACCTGATCCAACCCAAACCCAATTCAACTCAAACCTAATTCAACCTAATCAACTATGTAACCCTGCGTGTAACAACCCAAAACAGATGTAATTATAAAAACTCAATTAACATTTAATATGAAACCAAGTCAACTTGGTTATCAGTCAAACTAATAAATTCTTTGGACATACTTATTAGAATAAAGTGGGGTTTTAATATATTACAAATTTACAGATACGATTAATAATACGTGAAGTCAACTCATAAAAAATTGATTACACAATATTAAGTTTTTTTATTGAACCCATATTAATGGGAGGGATATTTATTAGGGTCCCCAGTCTTAACCAAAAGAATTGATGTAGTACTTACAAAGATGCTGATCAAGTCCGAACTTGAATTTTTACGAGAAAGGATCTGAGGGTAAATATTTGCCCATTTCTCCTTTGTTCTATATACCAAAATGTTAAGACATAGGTGGTGATTGGAGGTGATTCAAATTTTAGCATCTCCACCCCTCGTGTTAATGCTAAAAAATTATCAGACCTCCATTAACCCCTTATGTTCCATTGAGAAAACACCATCTTGATCCCCAGATAAAAGATTTTCCATCCAAATATGAGGATTGTGATTACATTCCTCTGTTCCTTGTGCAGCATCGAGTTTTGCAGCCTCTTCACTTGTTCATGTACTATGCCTGAATTGGAAAATACTTTCATCCTCTTAACAGCATCCATCCATCCTCGAGTCTTGTAACACCATTGGTCCTTTACCAGAAATTTGCTGCATCCTTGCTTCGGTTAGGTTTTGTTATAAGGTAACCTGCAGCAGCAAATAAATTAGCAGCATCCATTCAAAATATTCTTAAGGTAGGCATGTTTAACCTATCCAGATGTAGTAAACCCTTAATTTTTTTTATCAAGCTGAGAAAACATGAGGATTTGGAGTTGGGATATTCTCTTTGAAGATTTTTTGGCTAAAGCCTCAGCCACTTGATTTTCTTCCCTCATAACATGAGAAACCTGCATATCAGTTAGAGAATGCAATGTGTGTGCAGTGTCAAAATGTAGCCATGTAGCTGTGAATGGGTCTTTAATACTTTGAAAAAACCTACAAACTATCTGTTTCAATTGTGAAACTGTTGATCCCTAAAATAGTAGCCGAATTAATACCTTTTTGTATAGCTAGGAGTTCCACATGGAAACTTGAAATGGCAGGTAGAGAGGGGGTAGATGCAGATATGAAATTAGCATGAATGTCCCTGATCACAACACCTATTCCAGCCAAAAGTTTTCCTTTTCCCCAAGATGCATCAACATTTACTTTGAACTGATTAGAAGGCCTATTCCAGTTTACTAAACAGATTGTAGGTTTTAGGGGCTTGTTTATCCTGAGTATAAGTCTTGTTGCCACCCAATATCTATCTTCTTATTTTTGGGAGATAGGTATCTTCCTATGAAAAGCTATAAATGTGTCCTCCTTTATAGGTTTCACAATTTGGGCAGTGTTAAGCTTTATGCCATCAAATAGATATTTATTTCTAGCTTTCCACATATTCCAGATAGCCAAAGATGGCAGTATACTCACAAGTTAAGAATGCAAAGTAGTAGAACCCTTATATGACCAATAGAATGTCATTCTCTCAAAGATTGAAGGAAAATCAGGTACAGTTATACCCAAAATGCAATTTATCTCATACCATATTTGGTTTGTAAATGTGCATGAATTAAAAAAAATGAGACATGGAATCTGAGTTGCAGCAAATTGGACATTTAGAGGCAAGTGAGATTTTTTAGTACACTAACACATCATCAAGAGGTAGTACAACATTAACCAGTCTCCAGAGCAAAATTGAGACCTTTTCAGGTAAATATTTGTTCCAGATCTATTTCAGGGATCAGAAATTACCTCTATTTGCAGCAATTGTCTGATGTTAGTTTTGAAAGAAAAGGTTCCCTTCCTTGCAGGTTTCCAGATCATCATGTCTTCCCATTTTGGTTGTAGCCTTGCTTCCTGTAAAAAAAATTAAAGATGTTAGGACTGATATGGGTTAAGGGAGACATGTAGAGGTCCTTGTTATTTATAAAGTCAGTCACAGTTGAGTTCCGGTGAATTTGATCAATGGTAAAACAGTCCATGAGTGGACCAAAATCAGTCCAATTGGATGTCCAGAAATTAGACAATCCATTTCCAATCAATACCTTAGTGTTGGTGCTTGCTATAGGATCAATCGTAACAATTCTCTTCCAGTTTTGAGAACTTCTCTTGTTTAGTTGCAAAGACCAAATAAATTTAGCCCATGGTGTTGTTTCAAGTTGGAATTTCCACCATAGCTTGAGTGAGAAAGTGTTAATGATGTCATTTAATATTCTAAACCCTAATCCACTATGTTCTAGTGGATGACACATGTTATCAAGATTAATCAAGATTTATTTATTTCCATGCTGCACCTCTCCCCATAATTTTTTTGTGATTTTCCTTTTTAAGTCTTTAATTGTGGATTTAGGGGGTTCCAATGCAGTCCAAAGATGTTGAGGTATAGAGTATAGGACTGAGTTAATCAAAGTTAATCTTCCTGCATTGCTCAACCATTTGTTCTTCCAGCTCAAAAGTTTTTTTTATCATACATCTCCATCAGGGGCTGGAAATAACAGGCGTTTGTTCTCCCTTTGGAAATAGGGCAACCTAAATAAGTGAATGGGAATGTACCAGGTTGCACCCTAAACTCATTTCTAATTACGATTACTTAAGATCAGGTGGCTGAGTTACTAATGAAAAAGTTGTTTTTTTCATAATTTATACTTTGTCTAGATGTGGTCTTAAAAACTTCAAGAAAATCTCTTAAACTAATGACAATGTTTCTAGTGGCTTTAAAAATAGGATCGTATCATCTGCATAACATAAATGTGAGCATGAAATTGCACCAGAAGGCAGATAATAGTGTTTGAGCTTACCATTAACAAATATTAAATGTAAGCTTCTAGAGAAAGCTTCAGAAAAAATGTTAAAGAGAAGAGGTGAGAAAGGGTCACCCTGTTTAATACCTCTTGTAGCTTGAAAGAAACCTGCAGCTTTACCATTGATTAAGATAGAAAACCCTGCAGAAGAGAGGCTGGATATGATAATGTTAATGAATGCATTTGAAAACCCAAATTTAGCTAGAATAACAGAAAGAAAAGACCATCTAACCCTATCAAATGATTTTGTGAGGTCTAATTTGAGGATACAGTTTGGTGAGCCATTTTTATTATCCAAAACCTGTGTTAGCTCTTTTAGGTGGATGACATTGTCTACCATTTCTTTCCCTTTAGTAAAGGCTGATTGATTTTCAGAAATTAGTCTTGGCATCAAACTTCCTAACATGTTCACTAACAGTTTTGTGAGGATGTTGTTAATAAAGTTAGAAAGAGATATTGGTCTATAATCTGAGAATGTTACGGGGACTTCTTTCTTGGGGATTAAGAAAATCCATGTGCTAGCAATACCTGGGGGAGTTTACCTCCTTTCATAAATTCAAGTGCTGCCTCTAATGCGTCTTCACCTATAATGTTCCAGCTATGCTTATAAAAAGTGGCAGTAAAGCCATCAGGCCCAGGTGTACCATTCTGGTTTAGGGAGAGTACTATTTCCTTTAATTCTTGAATGGTTGGGTTAGCCATTAGAGCCTTATTATCCTTAGGTGTCACTATCCTAGGGAATTGACCTGTGAAATGTTTCAGAAATGTGCAGGAGTCAGCTGTCTCTTCTTCTTTTAGCAGTTTGCTATAGTATTGGA
>JAULKK010139013.1:0-16899 GCA_032355705.1 Rubia peregrina | reverse complement strand
ATCTATATATCTAGCATAGTATTTACCATTTTATGAGCAAACACTTGAGAATATCCCCCGTCTCTGTGGACGATCCCAACTTGTCACTAGCTACTTAGTTGTAGTTAGTAAGTAAAAAGGGCTAAAAATTACATCTTTGAGAGGTACAACAACGACCTCCCACCCACTTTGATCTTGAAGTACTTCTCGACCATACGGTTTTGGTCGAGGGCCCCTGCCAGATCATCCTCGTTGGTTCTAAAAGGCCAAGAGTCCTTACAAAATACTTGCATCGGCACAACCTCCGGCTGATCATCTCCTCCAATGGTGCAACCAATCACCTCGTTGATCACATTTGATGTCAACTACATGGTCTCACCGTTCACTCTTGTTGTGTAGTTCATGTTGGTTAGATGCTCGTAATTGGCATAGAAATCATTGGCCTCCATCTCGTAGGCTGGCTTGTCAAGGCAAATCAACCCCCACCATCCCCGAAGGTTTAAATGGCTCTAGGAAAACATCTAAGTGGAACGGTTCCACGCTCTCGGGCCGTATGCATCTAACCTCCTTCACCCTTTTGTTGCTCACAATTGCAAAATGCTTCTCATTTTCCTAAGATAAGAACATTTTTTATCTAATGTAGGCGACAGAGATTCATCAACGGTCATCACCTTTTTGAAGAGGGATGTGCTTGCTCCATCTTTATGTCTCTTGGCCCTTTTCACGGTTTGCTTCACTGGAGACACTATTGAACAATAAAATGAGTTAAGGTTAGTCAGCAGACCATTCAGTGACTGGATTGTAATTTTTAACCGAGATCACATGCATGAATCTGCGACGTAGCACGTCATATCGATTAAGCCAAAAATATGTGCGAGGTGTACATAAATGGTCATAAACACCAATGAAAGCTAACTAAATAAGCACAAGATTTACACACAACTACTTTAACATCAAGCTCATGCAACATGTTTTGGGCAGGAAAAAAAACATACATTGCCCCTAAGCCTAAAATGTCAAAACCAAAACCTAAAAAAATGAAACCCCATAAACTAAGAAATGGCAAAGAACTCAATCAAACACGACATTCATTCGTGTTGAACTGATAGGAACATAATAGGATGGAAATAAGTAAATAAAAGCAAAAAAACATTTGAATTCATTGTTGTAAGCAATAGTTACCTTGGTTAGGGTTTTGCAATAGGGTACCCTTCTAACTGGAATGGGCATATTATATATAAAAGTGTGGGGTTTATTGATTCATTTGATGGTTTTTGGATTGTTTTTCCTAGAAACGACAGTTGGGTCGATGTCGAGGTTTGAGAATGTGATGTGGTCGGTCTGAGCGCTTTATATATTTTTCCGCGTACGGTGTCATTTTAACCAACATTGTGAATTCGCAGTCTATTTTGCGAACGATGACAATTTGAACAAAAGGTGTGCGATGTCGAAGATAATACCTATTGGGAATGAGAATTACTATGTGCCACACTCAATATTTGGCGGGATATTGCCAATGGAATCCCAATCGTCTATTTGCAATTTTGGTCACTAAGTCGACAAGACTATAGGATGAGCGACATGTTTGCAAGGTTGCCCGTAAATGGACCTGGGCCGATTAGTACAACTGGCCCATAGGTTATTACAAAATGGGCTTGGATATTAGTGGATGTGGATTGCATCATCCAATTTCACACAAGTGTGTCGGTATGATTGACATGTAGTTGACATTCAGGCGACGTCAAACATGTATATTGGGATTTTATGAATTTATGTGAGCTCAAATACTAGGCCCAAGCTAAATAATATGGAAAGAGTATTCAGGGGTACAATTAATTATAAAAGTTTTGGAAAGGGGTACATGTTTGAATATTATATATGACTATGGTCGGGCCTCGTAACTCTGCTTAATCGAACATGTATTGGTCAAACATGTACTTATGTAAGATGCTTGACTAATTATGGGATGAAAATGATTGTCCTATTTATACAAGTGGAGACTTTTTTGGACTTACGAAGGGGTAGTTCTAAAAAATTGACTATGGTAGTAGGGTTGACTAACCATCCTCTTGTAATGAAAATAAAAAGTAATCGTTTGAAATGGATACAATAAGCCATCGGATGACATCGGCTATGAATAAGCACAACCAATCTTAACCTTCAGATGAGTAAAAGTAAAATATTCCCTCACACGTGTAATGATGTTGGTAGTTCATGGGGTTTATAGTAAAACACTTCGTGATCAATGACCCCGCTACATGTAGGACTCGTGTGAGATTGGATATTATGCCTTGCCTTAAACCATATTAGCATCACAATGGTGTATTGCAAGAAATTTAAACCCTAAACCATTGTTTAAATGAAAGATTCAATTTCTTTAGGCCCAGGAGAACACCAGCTACTCTACTGGCTTCCAACAATCTTAGCAGTGGAATCGGCTAGTGTCTAACCTACACTCGTCAAATCTCACATACTATTACTGTATTCAAATAAGAAAACTTATTTAGCCGAAAGACCTGATTTAGTGATGCCTGAAACAAGAACAGCTAACCCAATCACCAACCTTCAGCAAGCTTAGCTGTTGAACAAGTTATTATCAAACCCTCATCCATCTTGACAACTCACTTCTTCAGGTTAACTGTATAAGGAAATGAGTTTGCAATCACTATGTCGTCATAGGCTTTTGCCTCGAAAAGCATCGGTACGGAATGTACATGAGTTTAACAATCATAACCATCAAATTAAAAGGCAATGTTCAAATCCTAACACACGTAATACTGTTGTAAACTAGTAGGTTGAAAATGAAAACACTGTGTACCTAATAAAATTTGATGTTTTTTGTCCTCGTGACAGATTTATAAAATGAATAAAAACCTACAATGTGAAGTCGTATGATGCCTCTTGCTTAGCAGTTGGAGGACGGATAGTTTGCGACGTCGGTTATTCAAGGGAAATACATCATTAGGCCCACGGACAGGCCCCAGACATGCCAATGAATATTTGGCATCACCGACATTGCAAGGTTTATCGCTTATACCGAGGTTAGATTGACATAATTGTGACGTAGTACATTCATATAGATCGGGCCTATTGGGTCATTCTTAACCCCAAGATTGACCTAGTTTGACAACGGACCGACATGCAGCATTACACGTGCGACATTGCAGTACTGGTGGGAGAATAGCTATATGCGCCATACTTGGTAAAAAAACCCAAAATTATTTGAAAGCACATTTATTGCCGAAATAGGGCCCTCCACCTTCAAGGTCCCTAAAGTTCTTCATCAAAAAATATTTCCCCTCCAACAATTCAATAAACAAACACACTCAAATCCACCCCTAACATATTCACAAATGGAGAAACTTAGAGATAAGCAAGGAGCCATAATGGGTGGGGATTCCATGAATAGAAATAGTGGTAAGTTTCCATCTTTTCAACTTGATGATCGCAATGTCAATGTGGCAACATCCCTTGGGATGTATTATTGAATGAGTGTTTGTTAGTGCTACGGGCCTTACTTTTTATTTACTTTCTTGTACATTGTGGACTATATACACATGTAGGGTGCTATGGTTTCTTTAAAGATGTAATTTTTCTCTGTGTATATAGTGTGCAACATGATTCAAAATTTTCATATAGGTGATTTCATATGGAGATAACATTAAATTATTCAATTCCACCATTTTATTTTGGTTAAGATCAATCCCATGAAAACATTCATGTTTATTTAATGTCCATTACAAAGGTTGGAACATAATTTTATAGTTGTTACCAATAACCTTTAAAAAAGGAAATTTTTTAGGTTTACTTTTTAACCCTGATAAAAGGAAACGGCCCGAAGAAGGGGAGATTTGAATGCCTTGAAAACACATAGGCAAGGTCGAGATAGGGAAATTTTCAAGAAATTGATTGAAATGGTGGGAAAAGGCAAGAAATATCCTATGAAGTACGATTATATCGGGAATGCCATAGGCGGGGAAAGACATTGGTGGTCTACTTACATAGGTTTGATTGTTAGGACAAAGGTAGATATCTTCTTGTACCAGTCATGGCCTCGTGTTGACGATGCTTACAAGGCCAAACTATGGAGGGCCATGCAATATCCCTTCGAGATTAAATGTGATGAGATGGCAATATTGAAAAATAAGACCATACAACGCTTTGGTGAAAAATGGAGAGATTTCAAAACCAAATTGGCAAGGGATTACGTGTTCAGAAGGAAGAAGAATTGCAACCCAAGAATTAAGCATCCCTTCATAAGTGAATCTAGTTGGGAGAGTTTCGTTGCAAGAAAACTAGCGGATGAACAATCCAGTAAGGAATTTACATTAACATGCTTAAAAATAAGAACACAATGGGCACATGTTTTCAATTATATGCATGCATATTTATTGTGAGATAAAAAATACTTATGGATGAGTATAGTTTCATTCGTATCGTCGAATGTGTATGCCATGTATGCTTGTTAGTGATTTAGAACCGTAAAGGTGAATCCTTGCCATAAGATTGAGTAACACTGGGTGAACATGCGATGTCGCAATATAGTAATCAGGTTGTATATCAGTGCTTTCGATTAGAGTGCATCGTCGTAGATAAATTAAGTTCAAGCACTGATTTTATCCAACAATGTTTGTGACTTTGCAGATTTACCAGTTACCAGTACGACATTATGGTCGACTAAATTGTGACTCGGTCAAATACAGGGAATTGTCTTCCTAAGTCAATGCACATTGTTGATTTTTATTCTGAACCCTTCGGTCTAATCAATTTTACAGGGTCTAAGGGATAGAAAAAGTAAGCTTGCTAGAAAAACAAGATGCGCCATACAATGAGTTGTGGAGGTTTCACACTAGCTACAAGAATAATAATGAAGGAAATGTTCGAGGCAAGAGTCTATTATATATTGGATCATGGAATGGTGGAAGAAGAAGCAAGGGCTACTACAGAATATCCCACGCACGAGAAATGAAACTCTTCCTTATTCTTCAAAGATTTTTTTTTCATCCTTGTTGATCAAGTCTAAGATTACGACACACAATTGTTGGTTCGACGTTTTCTGCTTCTGGGTTGTGCAGGGCAGAATACTACAACAGTTGTATCCTGAGATTCGGAACGCCAT
Source organism: Rubia peregrina (assembly GCA_032355705.1). NCBI lineage: Eukaryota > Viridiplantae > Streptophyta > Magnoliopsida > Gentianales > Rubiaceae > Rubia > Rubia peregrina. The sequence continues at coordinate 11,801 of JAULKK010139013.1, read as the reverse complement.
CAATCTATCACACAATACATGGAATTTTCATAATTAAGGACAGAGATCAACATCTTGACTCTGCTTGAATTCCACAATTTTTTTGAATTCGGCATACCATTTCTGTTCATTTTTCAACTTACTTAATTGTGTTCTTTACATTCATAATGATTATATAGTGTATTGGAAATCAGGTTCCTGTATAGTTCAAATATCCTTGTAATAGATCAGTTATTGCTAGAGACTGGTTGAGTTGGAAGTCAGTTCCCTTCATGCAATCGCTCATGGGTATTTTCCAGCACCTTTGAATGATTACTTTTAAAAAAATATCTAGTAATAACTAACTCATTTTACAGATATGTATATTAAATGTCAATTAGATGAGGAATATATAAATTACATAACAACCAGATTGATCGTCTGTACTATTATAGATCAAAGATCCAATAAATTGTAATATCGTTAACGCGATATTAACTTATTTTTTGTGAATATCATGATCGCTTGGTAGAGAGAAGCTTATCATATATTAATATCACTACGCCAAATAGGAATATTCTACAATTGTGACACCACTAATTCAATCACTATCTACTTTGTTCGAATCGTAAACACCTTGAAAAACACAAATTTGTACAGCTAGATTGAGAATAATACATCATCGCGAATAACTATATCGAATTATTTTCATAAACACAATGATCTAATCAATCAGGTCGAAAAACAAAACTAATATATGAAGATAAATTCTACCCTTATTCAATGACATAATTATTCAAAAAATATCAATTAAAATAAACTACCTTTTTCTCATTTTCTACAATGAAAAAATGTATAAATGTAAATCAAAGTAAAAATTAGAGTTATGAAAGAGAGAGAAGGGGTGTGCAGTAGCAAGCTAATAATTCTTTTTTTTGCGGAGTATTAATAAGAATAGTTACGAAAAATTTCCCTCTCTATCCTAGGGTTCTGCCTAATTTCGATACATCACAATTTTTCTTCAATATGAACCCTTATCCCAATTTCGATCGGCTAATGCTCTCAACGAAGACGAATTTGGATGCTCTCGCTCACAAAGAATGGAAATTTCCCCCCAATCTATGATGCTCAACTTCGACGGATAAAAGTTTTGCCTGCCGTTGATGGGCAGAGTTTTGGGCCCTGGGAGGATCCCGTATAAGATTCTAGATCTGTTCCGGCATCTTTGGGGTATGAAAAACTCCATGACGAGGAAATTCTTGTGTGACATTAATATAGTACTGTTTCAATTCTCTAAACCGGTAGGTAGGGTTTTGGTTTTAGAGAGGGATTTGTGGCTTTTTGGGAAGTTCTTGTTGGCGCTACGAAAACCCTACGAAGGAATGGTGCGTTTCATATCCAGTTTACGATGGGTCATTTTGGGTCCATGTACTCTGCATGCCTATAGTTGCTATGAACGAGTGACGCACATCTCGAGCGTCATTAAAAACCTGGGATTAGACAGTCAAAGATAATATATTTGTAATGTTGCTCCCTAATTTACTCCTAACTACCCATAATAGTAAAAACTATTAAGTTTGAGTGTCGCCCACAGATACCAAGGGGTTCAATAGATAGTTTCACGCAATTGCACACACGAGCATCATCAAGAGTGTGTGTTGGTAACAAAAAAAAGGTTTTTGTTTGAGTAATTAGTCTAACAACTAATAGCATAAAAAACTAGATAACGAGATAAATATGATAATAAAGACCTTGGGAGAATTTGTGTCACATTTTTAACATTTAGATTTGGTTCTCGACTCCTATTCACATACATTATTTTTTTTCTATCTCACGCTCTATCACACGATTAGGAAAGGTTGATTCCCCAGGAACTCCCTCAGTCCGTCACACCTCGGTTATTCCCCCTCTTCAAATTCTCACACCCTCCGGGTATAGAAAGCGGTTCGCTTTCACTACCTCCACTAGCCCTCACTTCCGGGGTTAATAAACTTGCAGAAATGCGCATTGAATTAAACTCAAGAGTAACATGGCTCACTGGGACCTCCACCATAAATACACATTCCAAACCTATCTTGTGCCACTTAGGAAACATAAGTACCTCAATATTAACTTTAGGGGCATTCCCCGCCTAATTTCTAGAAACAAGGGACATGACGTTCGATGGATACTATCCTATGACCCTCATAAGATCGATAAGATTACTGACCCACTCACTGAGTAACTCTCGTATCGTCCAAAGAGTAACCAAACACGTAATTACATCTAACTCAATCCAAGGACATGTGCCAAGCATACATGACACTAGTATTTAACCTTTGACCAAATTGACATAAAGACGAAATACTCCCGCGTTCATTGTTGAGCCTAACACTAAATCATGCAAAGACCTTAATTAAGTGCGCATTCTAATCGTAATCTAGTATCCTATCGCAATCTAGTATAATCATAAGCATAGGCATTCAAGCAAAAATGAATTATGATAATAGAAGCACTTAATATAATGAATCTAAGAGTCAAGATTTTAAAATGCTTTAAAATGCTCCCGAATAATTAACTCAGCTACCACAATCAAACCCTTAGCAAGTTTGGATTTGGAAAAAATAAATGCTAAGAAATAAATTATGGAAAAGAGGAAACCCTATGGGGAGTGTGCTAGATCCGCCTCCTCCTATGCTCCTAAATATAAATCCATTCTAAATAATGAAAACCCATAACATACACTCCCCCCTTCCCATTAATTTTTGCTTAATTACATTTTTAATGGTATTCAATTATCATGTTTAACCGTAAATATCTCTAACTACATATAATAATTTCAAATAAAAATTGACATTTGGAAAATAGATGTTAAGAGGAATATAATAAGATCTCACATGATATTTTTGTTATTATATTAGTTGAAATTTATGGTCAAAATTTACTAATTTTGAATTTTAAAAAGAAATTAAGTAAAATTTTAGTGGAATGTGGGAGTTTGTAAAAATCTATGGAAAAGATGTAAAAACTAATAAAAGATTAAGAAAACTTAGAGGCCCAAGTTGCTCTCGCCATGAAAAGGTGGAAAATGGAGGCTATTTATAGGTGAAATAGTGAGAAAGGGGGAGAGGGGGAAACCAAAGAAACACGCGGTTCTATAGTCCAAGGCAATATCCGTGCCATTAAAACCGCACAGTTTTATGGCACGGTTCATGTTTTGTGCCACAGTCTGTGCCCAATGAAACACATAGTTCTTTACTTCCAGGGAACAGACCATGTGAATTTATAAGGTTCGTGCCGCTCATAAGAATGGAAACACAAAGAGTAAGGTTAAGAAAATGGCAACCACAAAATGTGTTAAAATGCTCTAGGATTGATGTTAAGCAATATTCTTTCCACGTCTTTACTTTTCCCCTCATATTTGAACCATTGTCATATAATTGGCCTCTTATATCATCAAAATCATTACCATTTTAGCCAAAGTATTTGCAAGAGTCTCAAAAGGCCCACTTTCCTGATGTATCATCCACCTTCGAAAACTCAATAAAAAAAATCATCCACCTTAGACGAAGTTGGCGAGGCATCGACGCACCGTATCACAAGTGACGTTTTCTTTTGGTGGCTTAGGTCTGGAGTACAATCAATAATGATTAAATAGTACTTCAATTTCTTGATTTTCATGAGAATCACACTCTTCACCTCATCGACTAACAAAAGAATCATTTCATTTTTAATTTTGTGGTCAAGATAATGCTTCCTTGTTTCCTTCTCTCAGATGCGACAAAGGTGCTCCCTCATTATCGGATCAAACTCGGAAATCATCTCAATAAAACTTAAGAAGTTCTCACTGTTTTCTTCATCAATCATCTCATTACTTCTACATAAGGCCAAGTTACATTTTGCAAGTGCTTTCACAACTGCCAATATTCTTCTTAACACTTATCTCTATCACTCATTCTCTTTGATGATTTTCTCATGTACATCGCGATCAATAGTTGTATTTGTTATGAACCTTTTCTCCAATTCAATCCAACTTGCCATGCACTTCCTGTGAACATCACTACTTTCATAAAATTTGAGTGGCATTCATATATTTTCCAATCATTGAATCGTTTATTAGCCAAATAAGTATGATTGTCTCTTTCCTTTAACAATCTACAACAAAAATGAAACACTACATCTTTTTTATCGAATAAACTAGCCATCTCCTCTCTTGAGTCTCCTCATTACTCAAAATACGAGTGTAATAAGAACGAGCAAAATGTCTAACACCACATTTTGAAAACTCGAACTTGACATTTTATCTTTGCGGGTCTTTCTCCACCATATGATCTCTAATTTTTTGAGAAATGGTGTCTTGATTCTCAGGATCATAAATGTTTGTACTTTCATCTTCTACTTGTTTCTCATTACTACCTGTTACAATTTGTCCCTCGAGATTATTAACATTCACCTCAACTTCTTTTTCCTCAACATCATGTTCAATCACTTGGACTTCCTCTACAATATCATCTTCTTCAATATGATTAACATTTTATGCAACTTGTTCCTCAACACTTCCAATATTCGCCTCAATTAGATCATTGTCACTTACACCTTCATCATTTTTGCTTGTGTCCTCTTCTTCACATTTTTTCTTCTTAAATAATCTCTTAAGAATACCCTTTTGTATTCATGGCTTTTAATCTTCCTTGTTTTTGAAGCTCCGGATGCACACTTCTTCTTTTTTGCTTTAACGGTTCCATGCAGTAACTATAAAAAAATCATATTTTCTTCATAAAAAAGCTATATAAAGTGAGCATAACTTAAAGCCTAGATTAGAATAAAATTGGCGATGCCCAAATAATAGGAAAAAACCCAACATCCTCTCATTCTTTTTTTAATCTGCTAACCACCACAAAGAATTCAACAATATATAATAAATAACATTCAATAATATTACATAAAAATTACAGTTTCCCCTATTATGCATACATGTAAAATAGAAACAACCTGTATCTACAATCAACACTCTCCATATTGCAACATCGGTTGATATGGCACACATACAACATTAGTTAACCAAAACTCTCACACAACTTTCTCATACAAGAAATCGAGGATAGAGAATATCCATACAAGAAAAGTCAACATTCTCACAAATTCATACTACAGTACGTTAACATCTTAATGTTATACAAATCATTCCTAAAGATGGAGATTTTCCTTAAAATCTTCTCCATTCACATTTCCTGAAGAAACATTCAAAGAATGAGCCAACAATTCAACCCTAAACAAAATATTAGAATATTTGAAAAAATATAACACCAACTTTAAATTCTTCAATAAAGGAAAAATGGAATTTAGAAGGAAAATATTGAACCTCAATTTTGATTGAAAACCTCTCTTTGTTCTTTAATCTTGGCTTCTACGACTTTGAGCTCCGCTTTTCTTCTTCTTTTGAGCTTTTCTTTTCTTGCATTATGGGGTTCTGGGTTGTGTGGGGAAGGAAATGAAGGGCTTATGTTTGGAAAATTAAGAGGTCTAAGGCAAATGATTCACTTGCCTCAGCCTTAAGTCGAGCCTGTCTATAATACATACCAGTGGAAAGAAATGAGAGAATACTCACAATGAGAAATGAACACCAAAATATACCCTTAGTGGCACAATCATGGGATCTAATGAACAAGCTACCATCACACAATATACTCCACCCACAACCTCTAATCAAGAAAGTCCAATCACAACCACTATCATACCCAACAAATCTATTAAAGTATTGAAATCGTAATGAAAAGACAAAGTGCCTCTTCGGTTTCGATGTGTGTGATTCAAGTGATTTGTCGGTAAATAGATTCGGGTGATATATAGGGGTGGTAGTGAAAGAATAGGGTAATTTGGAGACGGGAGACGTTCATGCAACACAGATCATGCCGCTAAATACAGACCGTGCCCAATGAACTGGTACGGTCTATGTAGATTTACACGATCCATTTCCTAGGGATCCTTGCTCCAAAACTTAGTCATTCTTCTCCAAAAACCTAATACTTCCTACAAAACAATCATACACACCAAGCGCAATAGTATTCCAAAACAAAAATAAAACAAGAAACGCACAAACACAATCAATATGTACAATATAATGCAATGAGACATATTTTCCTCCCCGCACTTAAAACACACATCTTCCTCAAGTAAGAAACATGATATGAAATAAAATGGGCAATAATCACTTCTGAATGTACTATTATTATCTCAATGCCCTCAAATTCTACCCTAACAAGGAATTTGCACCAAAACACTACATGTCCACAACTTAGCAGGTATCAATCAACATCCACAAAAAATAACAACTAGGGAACCACCTAGGTTGTGTATTTGTTGGTGGTTTTGTGGTGTATTGTGGTGGTGTTTAATGGTTTTGCGTTAAGAGTGGGAAGTAAAGAAGATAAGAAAAACAAACAAAGAAAAACAAACTAATCTACTTAAAAGGCTATGATTACCTCCATAAAAGCTTTGTATTATTAAGGTCATCGGTGCAAACCTAATGTTAGTCATATGGTGAAAGTTTAATCTCATCACCATGGGCATCCCAAATTGAAAAGGGTGGGGGTAGGAATCTTCCAAACGGAATATTTTGTGGATTTGGAGTCAACCTTAAAGAAGATGAGTGGTTTGGAAGTTTAGCATACTCAATTGGAGTGATGATAAATAAAATGGTGAATTTAGGATAATCACCCCTTCCTCAACTTTTTTGTTTTCAACAAACCACTCCCCATCCCCTTGGTACTCATTTCCATTCATCGAGGTGACTACACTGACCAATTTTTTTAGTTCAATCGGGGATGGTACATCTTCGGAATATAGAGTTTCTAATTGGCTCACCCTCTCTATCAAATCTCTCACAAGCCCTTAACACTCTCAATGCTTGAGGAGAATTGAGTTCCCAAGTCTCTAATATTGCTATGCATTTTTGCTAGGAGTAACTCGTTACTCTTGGCCATGTTAGCAATAGCTTGCAAGAGCTCTCCATACTGCAACTTAGGAACTCAAATCTCCTTAAGCATTGAGAGTGTTAAGTAATCTGATATAAGTGTTCCGATGCATATTTTCATCTAATCACATCGCTTCAAACATTCCATCGTCCACATCATATAAGAAACCCTTCTATGTTCTATTTCTGAAGACTTCGTGGTTAGAGAGCTTATGGTATATATGACATGTTGAGTCTAACTTAGCTAAAACTAAGTATGCACAGTGACCGATTCACTGAACTTTTGCAATTCGCCCAGGCCACGATGGCTTAAGCATAATGACCTCGCCAACTGATACACCAAGGAAATAGCGAAGATACCACTCACCGCGATGCCCCATAAACGAACCATGGTCCAAAGATGGGAGCGTGATAATCAGACCATGATAACATTGTCAAAACAACTATAAATAGAGAAAATAAACATTGGAAAGTGGTAAGTGATAATAACTCTAAATATATATATTGATGCATGATTACGTCAGGCTGACTTGAGACTCGGAGCTTTCTCCCTGAGACCAACCCAAAGGCATTCAAAGAACTCGAGGAGGCCAGGACTCGTTGTGAGCTAATTCTGGGTGCCATCATCAATCAGAAGGAATTCCTCGCATCAGGAAAGAACTTGTCAAACACAAAAGCTTGTGAATCCCAATAGAGGCAACAATACATACGTCTTTTCCTGTCTCGCCAACGGATCACCCAACCTCAAATTTTTATTTGTCTTTCTTCTTTTCATCATATTGAAGTGAAAGTTTGATAAACCAAAACTCTGATACCACTTATAGGGAAATTAATCCCTTCGTAGATCAATATAACAAAAAGAAAGCATGAAAAAACATAACACATATTTTAATGTGGTTCACCAAACATGTTGGCTACTTTCACAAACAGAAGGTGATTAATCTTATTACCCAATGAGTCAGACAAATTACAGATGTAAGAATAAAATGTTGCACAAGACCACACGTCCAAATTACAAACTTGGAAGGTTACATCCTTTTACACTCTTTTCAAGAACTCTCTTTCAACAGTTAGATGATATTAAATAAAACTTTGGTAAGAATTTTTAATTTTATTATACAAAGTTTTGTTTTAGACTGACTAACCATTAGGCGGGATTATTTTTATAATTGATGTAACTAATGAGGTAATTTGGTGTTTTGTTTTTATTTATTGCAATGAGATTCCTATAACTTTGATTTTTTTTAAATGTATTGCAAGGTATAAATAATTATAATTTGACCCTAAACGTTATTGAAATGAGTTTTTTTGATGATTCGTCTGACCATTAGTCGGTCTATTAGGAGATTTTCTCATTTTATTATTAATAAAATATAAATTATGGGGAAGTTTTAGGAAATGTGACATGTCCATAAGTTTGTGGACATTCCCCTTACTTTTTAACTTAAAATTGTTTTTTTAAATTTAAAAATTGTATTTTATAAGTTAAAACATGTAGTATAATGTGTTTGAATGCGAAAATGTAAAAAATATTATATAAAAAGTACAATATTTTTATTTAAAAATATTTTTATTTAAATTAACAAATTTAAATGTTCAATTTAACAAATACATCGTATAAGTGAAGAATATAGGGTGTGTCTGGCAGAGCTGTGCTTATAAGTAAAATTGGTTTTTTGACTTATTTTGAAATAAGGGAGAGATCAGCTTCTACTTTTCACCAAAAAATAACTTTTGTTTCATAAATAAGCATTTTTAAAATAGTAGTTTACCAAACACTAAAATATGCTTAACTTATAAGCAAAACACGTAGGTTGTGTTTGGCAGAGCTGTGCTTATAAGTAAAACTAACTTATTTTAGCTTATCTTGATAGTAGTGGAAGACCAACTTCTTCTCCCCCCTCAAAAAAATTATAAAAACTTCTGCTTCTTAAATAAACATTTTTTAGCAGTTTACAAAACGCAAAAAAAAATTTAACTTATAAGTAAAACACTTATAGTGTGTTTGGCAGGGTTATAAGTGCGTTGCTTAAAATCTAAACTTCCACAAACACACCCCTCTACATTTCAAAATAAATCAAAGTAAGTCAATTTTGTTTATAAGCACAAATTTGTCAAACACACCCTTACAAACCCTGTCAAACACACTCATAGCTAATTGTCCATAACTTAACGACAGACCATGTCTGAGTAGTGTGTTTGACAAGACTTATAAATATTTTGCTTATAGGCTAAACTGCTTATTTAAGAAGTATAACCCTTTTTTTTAGAAAAGGTAGAAACAGAGATATCTACACTAAAAAAATCTAAAATAAATCAGTTTTAATTATAAGCATATACCTGCCAAACACACAACCTGAATTGGGATCATGTGAGAATATCTATCTTAGGTGAGAACACTCACTTATGTGAGAACATATCTAGACCATTCAATTATTTAATCTAATGGCTCGAATTGATTTATTTGTTGTTGAAATATTAATAAAAAGGATAATTCACGGGTTGAATTTACGAGTTACAAGATTGGAATCAGGTATCTTTCCATATTCTGGATAAAGAGAAACCATCGATATTCTCAATCCTTTCTCTTCTTCACCGACCTCCACATCGCAGCCTCAATCCTTTCTCTTCTTCTCCGGTGACCATTGGTTCATTCCTCCACCAACGCCTCACATCTCCTTCCCTCTTTAACTTCCTCATCTAATTCCTTCAACCAATTTTGTGGTGGTACGGTAGCCTCTGCCAGGTGACGGAATGGCTACCGGTGGGATTTCAATTGCTTTGAGCTACGGCGGCAGATATCGCCATTGGACCAACTGCCCTGCTAGGAGAAGCATCTGCAGAAGCCGCCCAATTCCAAATAGTGAGATGCACCAAGTATTCATTTTTTCCAGAAATTTGTGTGGAGACCTGACATTTTTCATTTGTTTTTTTGTGTGCAAAATGATTATAGAAGGTGGAGAGTGTGAAAGACTTGTTGGGAAGACGGGGAAGAAAACAGTAAATTAGTAATGTCAGCTGATTTAAAAAGACTTGTACATTCATGCAAATGATATTTAAAATTTTCATTGAGAAACAGGGCTTTTTTTTATACTTGGAATGGAGTATTTGAGGTTCGATTTAAAACACTTCTTTGTTTAATTTCATTCAATTACTCCTTTGTAGCTAGTTCTGATTTTGTAAGAGTGATGGCACTTCTGGTTCTATATGTTTCTGTTTGTGTATAACGTGTATGTTTGAAAGGTGGTCATTCAAACTTCTGATTCTGGCATCCGGCCTTCTGCCAAATCCTCAGCTGGAAACTTCAGTACTATATGTCTGGTTCATTTCTTTATCACCTTATTGCAAGAAATAAACACTTGTCTATTATTACTAGAACAGTTAGTCTAATGCAATTTGATTTTCTGAACAGCCTCAACCTTCTAATGACACTCTATGCAGTTTTATTTGGGCTTGGTTCTGCTGTGAGGTATGATCGTTTACTTGGTTATTCTTGCGCGGTTTACTTTGAAAAACTATGCAGTAGATTAACAAGTGCTATATTTTGCAGCACTAGAGTTTTAAATGAGTTGGGAGCTGGGAAGCCTGAAGCCGTAAGAGTTTATGTGATTACAATAACACTTCTTGCTGTGTGCATGGTGATGATAGTTGATACTGCCCTCTTTTCTAGCCGACGTGTTCTCAGATATGTCTTTAGCAGCGACAAAGAAGTGGTGGATTATGTGACAACTATTGCTCTTCTTGTTTGCATGTATGTTTAGTGGATGGTATACAAGGAACCCTTGCAGGTTGAACTCACTTCATTCTATACTTCTCAATTAAATGAGCACTACTCTTATTCAGTCAAAATTGCTTAACTTTGCCCAGACGATTAATGTGTTCATTATATTTCTAGGAGTTGCAAGAGGATGTGGGTGGCAGCATCTTGGAGCCTATGTCAATCTTTTTAGCATATTACCTCTTTGGGATTCCTATCGCGCTCATGCTTAGTTTTGTGGTAAACTTAAGAGCTAGAGGTCTTTGGATTGGAATACTATGTGGTGTATCTTTGCAGAGTTTACTGCTTACACTCATTCTATCTTCATAAACTAGGAAAATAGGTCATTTTCCTAATTATCTTTGATCAATACTAGTCAGTAAGAATCAAGTTTTATACTCTGATTATTATGTTGCAGGCTATAAAGGCAAGAGAGGTTGTTTCATGAAAAATGCCACGCCAATGTGAAATTTGGGGTTGAATTTGATCTGAACTTTGTGGTTTCAGTAGTTATAATTATTTCTTGTAAGTGCTTCAAATGTAACTCATAGGTGCTTCTTTTATAACTTGTACGTTCTAGAAAAACAACTTGATTCTTAAAGTAAAACCCGTTGGTGCTTCAGTCATCATTTGTAAGTTATTCAAATGTAACTTCTAGGTGATTCAATCATCACTTGTAAGTGCTTCAAATGTAATTTGTAGTTGCTTCTTTCATAACTTGTGCCTGTTACGAAAACTATTTTGTACTTTGAGTACAATTGATAGGTGGTTCAACTATATCTTATGAGTGCTTCAAACATAACAAGTAGGTGCTTCTTTCAACATCGTGATATACTATCTCCTAACACGGTCACTAAGCATGATGCAAAAACATACATATATTTACCCAAATAACTTGGTAATTAGAGTATAGTTCGTAGGTGATTCAATAGTTTCTTGTAAGAGCTTCAGATGTAATTAGTAGGTTTTTATATATATATATAAACTAATGTGTTTAGTGTGCTAGAAAAATAACTTGGTGTTTAGATTATAAATTATAGGTGCTTCAATCGTTACTTGTAAGTGCTTCAAGTGTAATATTTCTTTTATAACTTGTGTGCAATAAAAATAACTCGGTGCTTAGAGTACAACTCG
>JAULKK010138803.1:0-16901 GCA_032355705.1 Rubia peregrina | reverse complement strand
GCCGAGGGTGCCGATCTAGAACCAGTAGAGCGAGTTTTAAGGGAAAATTCTAATGCCTCAGCATCAGCCACAATGGTGTACACAGGAGGTAAAGGGTCTTTCACCATATGAGCAGCAGAAAAGTCGGAAAGCTTATCATTTAAGCCACGACAAAAAAACAACAACAACATCTTCATCATCGAGAGAGTGACCAAGAATACGTATTCATCAAGAATATCTTTAATACGAGAATAATATTCCTGAAAAGATTCATCATCTTGACGCACACTATATAGACGATCAGCAAGAAAGAGATGACGAGCACAAGAATTATTCTGATATTTAGTGGCTAAAGCACCTCATACCTGAGCAGCAGTTACCATACCGTCAACTGCCGACATTACAGAAGGAGTCAGGGAGGAGAAAAGGGCAGCTTGAACAAGCTGATCTGTCTTGATCCAAGTCTTACGAGCATTAACTCTTCAGAAGCCTTGCCATCGGATACTTCGGAGGACTAGCTCGCAGGGGCATCAGGACACTTAAACGAACCATCAACATAACCAATCAACTTGACAGTTCTTAAAACTAATGAAACTTGAGTACGCCAGTGAGAGTAATTGGAATCATCAAGCTTGATGGTGATGCAATTGATCAAAGAAGGAAGCATAATTGTCGACATCAGAAAGAGGTCACAACACAATCAGAAAATTAAATCGCACCAAACACACAACACACTTGTGAATGGTAATGGGCGACTGATTTAACGGTTGTGCAAGGACTGAGCAACAAGTGCGGCGCGGGATTGACAGACGACGGCGTGTGAGAAGCACGACAGATGCGTGAATTCGGCGTGAAGAGCGACGACGGGATGCGTGTGAGAGTGCATGTGTAAGCGGCAAACTCCGATCGGCCAAGTCCGACTGAGAGGCATTCGGAATCGGTGGTGCGGAGGCGGGTGGGTGGCGGCCGCAATTGGACAAGACTGGAGAGCGGCAAAAATTTGAGAAGAAAACCGGGATTTTTATTGAAACCTGTCTAATACCATGATAGAATGTAAAACCCTCAAATAAGTATGGTTGTGTGTATTCATATATATATATAGTGCATACAAATGGTATACAAGGAAGAATCAGATATGGAAAATGATATATACAAAACCAATTAGAAAGGGTATTCCTTTCTTAACCTGATTCTAATTGATCTACAATTCTATTAGTTAGGGAACCCAATATTTTGTACAAAGAGAAAGTAATTCACGTCATCTCCCATCTTTAAACAATTGTATTTAAACCTTCTGTCCACCCAAGTTTTTGTATCATACAAATCAGATTGGACAAAATACATGCATTTATGTGATCTTTACATCATGATATGAACCGATTTTATTTACACAAAAATACTAAAAATGAAATACTAAATAAAGATCTAAGTCACGTTAAAAAGGATATACAAATGATCGGTGGCGGAACCAGTGCCATATTTGAGGGGGGCTGAATTATACCGACAAAAAAATAAAACGTCTTCTTCCCCGAAATTCCGAGAAGATTCGGGGCGAAGCAAAAACTTTCAGGGGTAGGGAACTTTCAGGGGAAGCAAAAACTCATTTAACTGCCATAACTAAGTCATGGTGGCCACACTGATTCGACGCCCTCAGTTCCACCACTACAAATGATACATGGTCGTTTGCTGTGAAACCGTCTGTAAAGTAGTGACAAATGTCATATTAAGAATGCATTTTATCGAGATGATGAGCTTATCACCTCCTCCAAGGAAAGAGGAAAGGAACGAGAATGTTGTGATCTGATGAACAAAGTCATGGATTTGTGGTTAGGGAGGAAACCAAACAACATGTTCATAGTTGGTCAGAATTACGATCCCTTCTGACCATATCAGTTTCTTCATTCGGAAAGTTTACCTCTTCCTTTCTAGTGGAATTCGGGAATTCGTCGTTGTCCATCAACCCTTTTTCCTTGTGGGTTCAATATTGGGTTCACTTCCATTGTGTTAGGAAACAGGGGGAAATGTGGAGTTTTGCGCGTTTATTAATTCCTTTTCCACACGTTAATTAGTCATACGTGCTCATCTTAATTGATGGTAAATTAATTACATTTAAATTTAATTCAATTTATTTTAGCTTAATTTAATAAATTAAGTTCTATTATTTTTTAGTTGATTTATTTTCAATATAATCCAACCCAAGCGATGAGATATAATATTTATCTTTTTTATAAAAAAATATTTTTAAATTTTAATGTCCTTTACTAAATCCTCCCCCTCCCCAACCAATTTTAAACTTATTTAAGACATGTCCATTACTCTAGAAGAAAATAAAGGGAACGTTAATTATTCATTAATCTTTATCATTGAGGGGCTTTATTTTATTTTGGGTTGGACCCAAAAATAGTCTTAAGTTAATCTAAAAGAGTCGAAATAATCCAGAGTTCTTTGAAAGTACTCAAACAATTTTAAGTATTCATCAAATGTTACCATTTTGCCCAACTGAACCAAGACCGGGATTGACGGGGTAAATTTTGGCATTGATCATCCCAAAAGGACCAAAATACCCTTTCTTAGTTTCTAATAATTTTTGGATGATTTTACCCTCCTGAAGTCTGCCCCACCGTCAGACCTTAACAAGAATTTTAGGGGTTATATCATCCCTTAATTTTGAGTTCTAGGGTTATATCAATACTTGTTTTGAAAATTCAGGGTTGGTAGAAATTTTTAAACACTATTCAAAAGCACAGCAAAAAAATGTATTTATCAATTACCTTAAAAATACCCACTAATATCTGATAATTAACTCTAATTTATATTGTTTCATAAACATCTACTCTTATAAAAGAGATGAATAAGTAATTGAACAATTTTATTTCTTGGAAGGACAAGAACAAGAATGAAAATGGCTACACGGAAAGAAAAGCTAAGTTCAACTTCTTATTGATACCTCTTTTGTCGCCGGGGCACATGATTCCCATGATTGATATGGCGAAAGTGTCGACATCGAAAGGTTGGTGGCGACCATTATCACCAAAATCATCGCTCCTGTTGTAGAATCAGGCCACTTCATTTGACCCCTCCAACTCGAGTTCTCGTCATTCTCCCTGCCTAGTCTTCCCATGGCAGCTCTCATTTCTGGCTAAACTCTCTCTGCAGCTGCAAGTTTCAGCAGCTGAGTTTTCCATTCTTTCTTGCTACAGTTCTATATCAACCAGCTCTTCTCTTCTTCCCACTTCAATAGTTGTTTCTTGATTTTCATCCAGCCCAACACACTGCACCAGATTGCCTTCATTTTCTTGCACTCAAACATCAAGTGATCAATGTTTTCATGTTCATCACAAAACTGCCATCCTCCTTCTACTACCATTCCTAGCCTCATCATTCTGTCTTTTTCCAGCAGGCTGTGTCTGGCTTGATTATCATATAGCATTTTTCCTCATGAGATCTTCTCCTATCACCTCTCAAAGCCTGATACACTTTTCTCACCTTATACCTCCCTTGATCCTTCTGTTGCCTCCACTGCTCCAAAGTTTGAGCTTTTCTTCTGCACTTCATGAGACTTTTGATCATCCAAGAGCTTGATCCTGGAACTGCAGTAGTCATCACATCACCATTTTTATGTAATAGATATGGATCCACCTGATTCAAAGTCTATCAATCTTCCTATATAAGTTCATAGATTCTTCATCATAACTCCCTCATTCCAGTCCACCGGAGAGACTACATTCAGTCCACCTTCCCTCTTAGTTGAGCATATCCCCTTCCAAGCTATGGGTGATTTCCAGGTGAATTCATCTCCACCACTCCATAGGTATGATCTGCATACTGCATCAATTTGTATCAGCACTGTCTTAGGGATAGGAAAACATTGAATCCAGTAATTAGCCACTGCAAAAATAACACTTCAATCAGTTGTATTCTTCCTGCATAGGTAAGTAACCTGGCACTCCAATGTCTAATCCTCTCAGTTATCTTCTCTATCAATGGTTGGCAAGCTTGTACTACCAGTCTTCTGCTGGTTAAGGGTACTCCCAAGTACCTGAAAGGTAACTCCCCTGCTTCAAACTTTGTTATCCTGAGTATTTTTTGTTTTTTACCCTCCTTCATTCCTCCAAAGGACACTTTATATTTTTCCTGGTTAACTTTCAGCCTAGTCGAACTTGTGAATTTCTGGAAAGATGTCATAAGTATATTCACAGACTTGCTATTACTCTTTGACAATAACAACAAATCATCTGCAAAGCTAAGACTCACTAACTTCAACTTGTCACGTCTATAATGGTAGATGAAATCAGTTTTTTCCATCTACCTCCATTAAACACCTATGCATATACTCCATAACAAGCATAAATAATAGAGGAGATATTGGATCACCCTGCTCACACCCCTTTCAGCTTTAATATACTCTGTAACATTACCATTCACCACATATTTATATGACACACTTTTCACACATATTATGGTCCAGTTGATAAACTGACCTGGTAATCCAACCTCCTGTACTATCATCTCCAATGCTGCCCAATCCACTGTATCGTAAGACTTTTACGGATCAATCTGGATTAGACATCTGGGATCACAGTTTTTCCTGTTGTAGCCTCTTATCAACTCATAAGCCAACATGATATGGTCATGAATGGTCCTGTCAGGTACAAAAGCATATTGGATTTCATGTACAATTCTTGTAATAAATTCACTTAACTTGTTAGTCAAGACTTTGTAGATCAATTTATAAAGGGTAGAGCAACATGATATAGGTCTTAAATCTTCTTTTCATATAACCTTGTTTGGAATTTGTGTTCCAAAATCAACATGCTTCAAGAATTGATTGAGAAGATCATCGAGGATCAAACCCCTAGTCCCAGTTGCATCATCTGCGACAAGTATTATCCCCAAACAGCTGAAGCAGCTAAAAATGTGGGGTTTGTGGATTTCTTAATTTTCTTTCGACTGAATGAACTATTTTACTCAGTCCTGCACTTATAGTTTACATGTCACGGGATTTCATGAGATACACACATGAGGAAGGAGAGTTTTTCCTCGTACCTGGATTGGGAGATGGGAATCATGAGATTGAGTTTACTAGATCCCAACTTTCACGATTCTTCAATCTAGAAAACCTGAATGATATGCAAGAGATCAAAGGATTATATTTTCTCATATTGGCATTAGTGGTGTCGGCGGTGAGGCAAAAGTGATGGCATTGCAGTGGAAGCTTGGTGTCGGTGGCGTCTGTGGCGGCGGCGGTTAGTTCAGAGGAATGGGGAACGGGAAAGACAGAGAAGAATGAAATGAGGGAGGCAAAGACGCAAATAGAAGAGGGATGGTTCTATCGAAACAAAGAAGACGGTTCTAAGTCACCTTCTTTGACTATGCCTTTGATCTATTTCGATCTTTATTAGGATCAGAAACAGTTTTCAAACTCGACAACTATTTATGAACTTATAAAAAATAGCTGACGGAAACCAATCGATTTCCGACAGCGAGAACGCGATGTTTAATCTCAGAGAATAAAATATAGTACACCAACTAATTAAGAGCAACACACTTTCATATATTAACAGAAGCACACAAATTAACAACAAAAAATAGCATTAATAAATTTAATCGACATGCGGAGGAACGCGGTCGGCGGAGGCAACACGGCGGAGGTAAGCTTCAGCGAGTAACGTACTGGAGCTTCAGGGATGGCTGCGTGAGGGACTTGAGCAGCGTACGGTGGAGGGAATTAGAGCGAGGACCGTCAGACAATGGAAGAGCGATAACGTCAGACGATGGAGGATGGGCAAACACGAATGGTGGAGGGGCAGCGAACGACGAACAGTGGAGGAGCAACGAACGGAAAATGGTGGAGGAGTGGCGAACGACGGAAGGAGGAAGAAGGGAGGCAGCCTGGAGAGGGGGAGGCTGGGGTGGAGCGACAGAGGGTTAAGGTAGCGGAGGGGTGAAGCGATGGTGGGGAGAGAGGAGAACGACGAATATGATATGGGAAAACAGAACGACGGAAGACACAAAGGGAGATATGGGAAGGATTAATTAAACCCACCTCCCTAAGTATGAGCTCAGCTTTCTTGGGCAAAAAATGAGCCCATTAAAGGAGGTTCTAAATGTAGAATTGCCTTTAAAATAAAAGGGCAAAATGGGAAAGTACTTCCGAACTTGGAAATACTTTTGTACCTTAATTAAAGGCGGTTCTAAAGGCATAATTTCCTTTAATCAATCGCCATTAGAGATAGAACCGCCTTTAATTTATTTTGAACCGCCTTTAAAGGGATTTCCAAACTCGGAAATACTTTTAGACCTCAATTAAATACGGTTCCAATGAAACTGCCTTCTAACACTGCCTTTAATAGAACTTTCTCTACTAGTGGTGTTTGGAGATTTGAGAAGGTCAAAAGGGACATTTTCCATTTTACTCAAAACCGGCAGGGTGAGATGACAAAGCATTAGTTTTAAAGGAAAATATTTCTTCCGTCCCAGCTCAAACTGCACACTTTATATTTTTGGGTGTCCCAGCTCAAATTGCAAAACTTTATTTTAGCCAAAAATAGGCTGATTGATTTGATCCAAACTCCATTTTACCCCCTTATATTGGCTGAAATGGCAATGGTGTTGGGATGGTAATTATGGTTTAAGGGAGAAGATTAGGCTCTTCGCAATGTGGTTCTTGGTTTTTTCAAAAGGCAAACTGCTCCTCTCTCTCTCTCTCTAACCTTCTCTCTGCCTCTCCAGTTCACTCTCCTTCTCCCTCTCACGATTTTTCTTTCTGAAACAGCTCAATCTTTCATTACAATTCTTCTCTGCTATTTTTTGTTGTTTATGAATCCTCTCACGAATCTTCTTTCCTAATCCCCACTTTCTGAATTCTCTCTTTCACTGAATCCTCTGTCGCCTGAGCAACGGTGGGAGATGAAGCAAGCAGAGATGGAAAGAAGAATCACGCTCTCTTCCCCCCTGGATCTTTTTATGTATGATGAAGCACGTCTTCTCCAATGCCATTTTCAAAATTTAAGGGTTTCATACCCGATCTGCACTTCGAATTTGTAAGTTTGTAATTGTGTTTTTCGGAAAATATGTGGTTAAATAGTTATCCCTCTTGTGTTCATTACATTTTTAAAACTTTTATTGGGTTGGTTTGGTTAATAATGAGAAAATTGGTTAGGATTTCTATGATCTGGTTGAATAAAGGTTGTTTTAATGTTTAAAACGGTTTGAATGTTGAAGAATTTTTGTCATTCGGTCACATAATTGCTTCGATTGAGCATGTTTGATGTTTTCTGAACTTTTAAGTTGGGATTTTTATGTTCATGGGTAGTTTTGTGTTTGAATGCGGCTGTGTTTTCGCCTCTTCTGTTGTCATTTTGGCGGGAACTCTGTTTTTGCTCTGTATTTTTGTCTCACCTAATTTGCTCTGTTTTTCTTTTGTCCAGATCTGTGTATTTCTGACTGAAGACGAAGTGGAGGTTTATTAGTAGCCATTAGCTAAAAATGTAGTTTTTTAAATTTGATTTGTAATGAATTAGTTGAAAATTTTGTAAATTTGAAGAGTGCTAATTTTTGTAATTAGCACTGAGCAAGCCACTGTTACCCATCAACTTTTTGTCCTTTCAAACTTTATTTCTAACATTTTTTTCACTTACTTTTCGCTGGAAAAAAATACCATCCCTCTTTCTCTCTTTGAAAATTGAGTTGAAACAGAGGAAGTATTAAATTTGCGGAGGAATGCAAGAATCTAATGGTGATATACTTAAGTTCCGGTCCAGAGACAAAAAGAATAAATTTTCTTCGCCATTT
Organism: Rubia peregrina; assembly: GCA_032355705.1. NCBI lineage: Eukaryota > Viridiplantae > Streptophyta > Magnoliopsida > Gentianales > Rubiaceae > Rubia > Rubia peregrina. The sequence continues at coordinate 9,128 of JAULKK010138803.1, read as the reverse complement.
CCCCCTTCAGAAAAACCAAATTTAGATATTTTGTCTACATTGAACAGGAGGATGCAGTGTATATAAAAGTATCTTTCAATATATAAGTTAATTGTTTGTGTTATTTTCCTTCTTCTCTCTGAACCACTAGCTTTTCACAGCCGTTTTAATCGAACGTTTTCGTACTGTACAAGTAATTAAAAGCCTGTGTTATTTTTCCAAGTGGTAGTCTCGCGAGATAATGTCGTTTAGTCTACACGTCAGTTCAACTGGGCGTCATTGCCAACGTTAATATACTCCCTCCATCCAGCATAAGAAAATGAGTATATTTGTATTGCTATATCACACTTTATATTTTACTTAACTACGTCATGTATTTTGTACTAAAGAATACTTTATGTATTCTGGATATTTTTAAATCAATAATAAAATTGAATAATTATAATTATTAATTATATTTAATGTTGGGATATATACCACTATAACCATACCTATTTGATATAAGTGTCAATATAACCTCAGATAATTTTTAATGCAAATAACCTTGCATAATTGATGTAAGTGCCAATATAACTCTCAGACCCCATTTCCGCCGGACCGCCGCCGGACCTTAACCGAATTTTGGCCGGACCACCGCCGGATCACTTATAGGGTTATATTGGCACTTACATTAACTAGGTAGGGTTATTTTTGCACTAAAAATTATCTGAGGGTTATATTGGCACTTATGCCAAGAGGTAGGGTTATAAAAGCACTTTTTTTCTAAAACTAAATATGTAATGACAATAATAACCTCGTTCTTCTTCTTCATCATTTCCATACCTCTGCCCCGTCGCCACCTCCGCCGCCGGTGGCGGCCAGAATCTGGACATTCGCCTGGACCAGAAATGAACCTGAACAGCCATAGCTTCATGTTAGCTTGAACAGATGGATTGCTGAACCTCTTTTTAATCAGTCGCTTGGCGTCTGTTCAATACATTAAAATTCAATAATTCATCTCATTGTTCATATTTAAACCTTAGAAAAGCAGAATTCCAAGCATTCACTAGTCTAATTAACACCCATTAACATAACTCACTCACATCATCAACTCTAGCAGCAAATTAATTTGTATAGAATTACTTTAATGCAGTTAAAAAAGACACTAAATCAGCACACGACCTGCAAGCATTAACCAAAAACATCTATCGATAGGACCTAGTTCACCCACCGCAGCATAACCACCTGCAGGGAAGGAGAAAAGTTAAGAAGAAAAGGTGAATCACTATTTCACGGCATGTATTTTACTAGTTACGCTCTTATTTATACGTTTATAATAGGTCGAACGACTTCAGGGACCATCCAACTATTACCATCGTTCACTTTTGGCTCCCTATTTTTTTCGATACTTTTCATCCCTGAATTAACAAAACTGTCAGTTCATCGTACTTTCGTCCATCATCTCCGTTAATTTGTGATTTTCCTCCATTTTCTGAAGTCAACCTGACTTTCGCGAGGGTAAAAAAGTCTTTTAACATTCGACCCTCTTTCTTCCTAATTTTTCCATGATAATAATTTTGGTCATTCAAAAATTCAAACTCTAAACCCTAGTTACCTTCATGTCGGTAGAAAATGATTCATTTCATTTAGTTTAATTGATGTTGAGTATCGTATCATATGGCGCAGTAATATTTGAAGTTCCATTGGCGCCTTGCACAGTGGTTTGACTTTCGAAGATGGGGTGGGTCGTTTGTCCAAGGGGGCGCAAAATTTGAACATCGGAAGGTTTACGGTAAGCTTCGATTACACTTCAATGTTTTGATAATGTAGGATATTTGAGGTGTAATCGAAGCTTACCGTAAACCGTACAATGTTCAAATTTCATGCCCCTTGGACGAATGACCCACCATATTTCTAACCAAATGCATGGGCAATGTTTTGCATACCATAGTGCTAGGGTTTCAGTTCTTCGAATATGGGTCACTCTAAATGTGGCGTTTGAATATTGTAAATGGAGTTGTGGGTAACTGACACTATCTTGCGTTGATGATTTTGTCATATGTTTGTGTTCGAAAACAGTTTGATGTCTGAGTTATGCTCGTGGGTTGATTTTCTGAAACTTGGGTCTTGATAAATGTGCGTTGTGTTTGTCTTGTAACAGTGATAAAATGAGTAATGTCTTATTAATGAGTTACATCCTTATCTGAGTTTGTTTATTTTGATTCACTGTATACATAAATGACTTGCTAATTTTTTGTCATCCTTTGAATTTTTTATTGACAATATCTGGGTTTAATTGTTGTGCAGAGGGGAACTATGATAATTTCTCCATTAAGCTGAGACATAGAGGGTAGCTTGTAGGTAAGGATGTAATAAATTATGAGGGAGGGCATGTGGATTTTATGGACCACGTTGACAAGGGCATGTTTTCCCTAGAAGAGCTTAAGCCAATGGCAGCTGAAATGGGGATGAAAGGGACCTTGAAGTTCTGGTATGTATATCCAGGTTTCTCTGAAAACCTAGGATTGTATCGTATACACGGGGATGCTCAAATCAGGGAGATTTGCACAGGGGTGAAGTTCAACAAAATTGTTCCTGTATTTTTTGTGAAAAATGGGATGGGAGAGGGTAATATAGAGATGAGGAGGACTGTTTGTGATGAGTTTTTGAACCCCTAGTGTTGGGACTGAGCAGGGTGTTGAAATTGCTGGTAAATTTGGAACTAAAAAATTAGAGGGAAGAATTGTGGTGGCTGGGAATGTGGTGGCTGAGAAAGGGGTGGCTGAGAGTGGGGAAAAGGGGTGGATGATGGTGGTGATCAAAAAGTGGTGGCTGAGAGTGGTGATAAGTGTTTAAGGGCTGAGAGTAGTAACAAAAGGGGTGTTGAAAGTGAGATAAAAAATGTGAGAGAATGTATTCAAACTGATGAGGGCCAAGGCATTGAAGCTGGAGCCGGGTTGGAAGAGGAAGCAAGTCCGGTAGTGTTGGAGGAAGATTACGATACTGCCAACAGCAGCACTGATGCAGAAACTTTCACTGGCGACAAAGAATTTTGTGATGATGAAAACCCGGTTAAGAGCTCTTCGTACGGAGATAGTGAGGGTGAAACTGAGGTTGTTGAAGATGAGGAGACAAATGACCTGCATGTTGATAATCAAAATGGGGTTAATGTTGTTGTACTTGAATAGAATAAAGCAATTAGGTTTAGATTCTTGTGGAGATCTAGGCATCGAATATGATGATTTTGAACGCTGGTTAGACTCTCAAATGAGTCAATTAACACAGTTGATTGATTCTCAAAGTCATGCTCCTGAGAATAATGCCACTGGAAGTGTTGATCACACAGCAGCTGTTCATATTCAGCCAGGAGCAGAGTAGCATATCAGAACTGAAACGGCATCGGAGAAGCCACCTGAACCTGCCAGAAATATAAATAAGGTTTAAAAAGGAAACATGGCAACTAGAAAAGTGAAGGAAATGATGGAAAATTTCGAAGAAATATTGGATGATGGGCACGATGAAGATTGGGGAATGGAGCAGGAGGGAAATAAGGTGGATGAAGAAGGAAGTGATGGAGAAGTTGAAGATGGAGTTTATTTTGTTGATTTCAACCCTAAAAGAGACATGTTGAGGCCCAGATTTGAGATTGGGATGAGGTTTTCCAACTCCGAGGAATTCAAGGAAGCTATTCGTCATTATACTGTTTGGAAGAAGAAGGATATCAGTTTCCCAAAAAATTAAAAGCACCGGGTAAGAGCTAAGTGCAAGGATCCATGTCTTTGGGTTTGCTTTGAATCGAGGATCAATAAGCTCCGAACCAGTGACCTGTACATTAATACAAACAACAATGTCCACGAGAACTGCTCTCATCTACAGAAACAGAAAATTCTGAATTCAAAGTGGTCGACTAAGAAATATGTTGAGCCGATTAGAACAAAAATGTGTATGCCGATTAGAACAAAAATGTGTATGCCGATTAGATGCATTAGGAAGATAGTTGCAGAAGAGTTTGAGGTCACAATATTGAGAAATGTGGCATATAGAACTAGGAAGAGGGCAGTAGAGCTGATAGAGGGAGATGCAGTAGAACAGAACAAGAAAATACTCCCTCCGGTTCTCTAACATTGGCACACTTTCCTTTTTGGGATGATTTTTTAATATTGGCACACTTCCTTTTTTGGCAAATTCTAGATTGTTTTCATCCACTCATTTTACTTTTTACCATTTCAATGAATTCTCAACCACTAATTCTACCTTCCTAAATCCTTGTGCCAAAAACTCATGTGACAATGTTAAAGAACCGGAGGGAGTATGTGAGTACTATGATGTGATTAGGAGGAGGAATCCTGGGACTACAATGGAAGTTGAATTCACACCTTTTAGGATTGAAAATGGGAATCCAAGGTTTTTGAGAATGTAATGTTGTTTGTGGCCATTGAAGAAGGGTTTTAAATTGTGTAGGCCGGTGATTGGGTTGGCTGGCTGTCATGTTAAAGTGGCATATCATGGCCAGATTTTTTGCAGCAATGGCTATTGATCCGAATAATGGATGGTGGCACCTTGCATGGGCAGTTGTAGAGCAGGAAGCAACAGTGCAATGAACCTGGTTTTTAAGGCTTCTAAGGATCTAGACATCAACAATGAACATCATTACCCTTTCATGTCTGACCAACAAAAGGTATGAATTAGTATATTTTGTCTTGAATGATTTTGTCATGAATTTGTTACCTAAATGGCAGATTTTGTGATTATTTATTACCTTAATTGCAGCCTTTTGTGATGAATTTATTACCTGAATTGCATATTTTGTGATTATTTATTACATTAATTGCAGCCTTTTATGATGATTTTGCGAGGATTCTAAGTTGATTTTGCGGATTTTCTCATGATTTTTTTTACCTTAATTGCAAAAAAAATCCAAGTTTTTGTGATGATTTTTCCTTGATTCTGAGTTGATTTTGCAATGATTTTTTTCATGATTTTGTGACGATTTTGTGATGATTTTTCCTTGATTCTGAGTTGATTTCCTAATTATCCCTTCTGTTGAATGATATTGTTCTTGTTACCTGTTTCCTGTAGCATATTTTGTGATGATCTATGTTATCTGTTGTATTGTTACCCCAAGTAATAATGTTTGTTGTATATTGTAGGGTTTGGATAGGGCTTTAACAGAGGTCATTCCTGGTGCTACTCACCGCTACTGTGTGGCTCACCTTTACCGCAACTTCAAGAAAAAATACACGGGCAAGGTTTTGAAGGGGATGTTGTGGTCAATTGTCGGTAGTGCTACAGAGGAGCTATACACACAAAGGATGGCAGAGCTAGAAGCTTTTGACCCCACAACATACCAATCTTTGAAGGAAGCTCCTTATCCCAAGCACTGGTATAATATTTGTGAGGCTTTCAACAGTTACATTTTAGATACTAGGGATAAGCTGGTAGTGACCCTTATGGACACTGTTAGGGAGTTGGTTATGGATAGAATACATAGAAGGAGACTTAGCATGCTAAAATGGAATAAGCTAGTTGGGCTTCTTATTGGGAAACTGTTAGAGATTAGGATTAAGGCTTCATTTAAATGGACTCATCTGTTCAATGGTGTTGATGAGTATGAGGTGAAGGGACCTGCTGGTTATAGGCTTGTTGTTGATGTTAGGAAGAGTTGTAGTTGCGGTGTTTGGCAGGTAACTGGATTGCCATGTTCTCATGCAATCTCGGTGCTGAAACATAAAGGGGTTGAAGTTTATCATTATGTGAATGATTTCTACTCTAAGGATATGTTTTTGGCTCTATAGGAGAATGTCATATATCCTCTTGGTGGCCAAGTGAGTTGGCCAGCTTTGACAAATGGGTTGATTCTTAACTCACCAGTTCCGGTAAAACAACCTGGTGGGCCAAAAAAGAACAAGGAACAGGGAGCCTGTTGAACCAAGAAACCAGGAAAAAAGAAGAAGAAACGGGTAGCAATTCATTGTAAGATATGCAAAGTTGAGGGTTACAATTCTAAAACATGTCCACAAAAAGCTGCTTCTGCCCAGGTTTGTATTGCAAATTGTTACCAAATTTTCTCATTCAATTGTACAGTATTTAAAAAATTAATTTGCAACTTTTTATTGTTGACACCGAATGTAACAACACCCGAGCAACCCCTGCAAACAATCTAATATCCAACACCCCCACTGACGTGAAGTATCCTACTAAAACAGTATCTTCCTTTGATTTTCAAACATTAATTTTGAAGCTAAATTTGTAGAACCGTACAAGGAAGAGAAGAGGGGATATTACCCAAGAACAAGCACAGAAAGGGGAAAAAATCAGGTTCAAATTCTTATCAAAACATTTTTTTGATTGAACTTTTTTTAATCTTTACCTAGATCTGAACCTAACCTTGATTTCTTCATGTATTCTGGTTCCTAGAAATGTGTAGCTGCCACTCAAACTAAAGCACCCCTCCAACCTACTACTCCAACTAAAATGAGAGCTCCACCGAATCCACATCCACAGCCGCTCAGGAGATCATAAAGGAACCTTCTAATAGGTGGAGATAAGGTAACAATTAATGAAAACTATGCTTACTTGGTGCAGCCCATACCATACACAGTGGGCAATTGGAAAATGGGTGGATTCATGTTTGGAGCTTCAGGAAGGAGAGGGAGGCCACCAAAGAATAGAGGAAGACAAGATTAGATTTGTTTGGGATAGGGTATCCTCTTCTTTTTCTATTAACTTATCTTGTAGTATTGTAAAAGATTCCCATTGAAGGGAGTACTTTTGCCCACTTTTGTTGGCTGATTTCTTATTGTGTGTGCTGGATAGATACTAAAAAAGGGTAGGACATATGAACCCCCATTTCTTTTGTCTCAATGCAATTAGTGCATTTGTTTAATTTGTAAGATGTTGGTTTGTTTACAATGAATGTTCAATTGAATTAAGGATATGACCTATTCTATTCTTTTTATGAATCTCCTTGCGAAGACTCTGGATTGCAGAATATCGGGTCTTTGTCAATAGTAGGAATCTCGCCCAACCTAGTATAAACACCCGAAATTCATGTGTCTAGCTCGCAGGGTACACTCAATTCTGACTTGCTCTCTAAATAGCTCACATGTTAGATCACAAGGTTTCATGTGTCTAGCCTGCATGATTAGTTCACAAAGGATACTGATACTTAATTAACCCACAGGGTTAAGCAACAATGAAGCAATGAGTATAACTCAAAATTCAGAATATTTGATTGATAAAAGGTGTCAAAAATAATTTGGCCATCATCGCTTTTTAGAGGATGAAAATCGTCAATCAAAGAAGACAGGATTCTGCAGAAACCTAGTTCAACGATGATTTGTCATCTTTGTCCTAAAATATCTACAACTAAATGTCCTAATGTAATTCTAACAAATTCTCGGCTACAAATTTAATGTTATGGCCAAAAATAACAAACCAACTAACTCATAGTATTCAACCAAAAATCTACCTATTACAAGGCCCATGTGGCCAAATGTGAGGATTATAAATTTATAAATCCTGGCTTCTTTATGCATTTGACCATCTTAAACATGCATTTTCATATGTATGCACAATCTCATTAAAAAATCATGTGGGAAAAAGTGTATTGTGTATTCTTGGTAAAGTCTTCTAGGCTTTCCTGAAAATCATAGTCAAAAGTTTCTTTGGGATGTTTTTCATGCATACGATGTACTCCTTCCACGTATCCATGATTGAAATTATAAATTTACTCCAAACACTGAATGCCATTTTGATATTCGTATCATTCCCTCCAGGTTCGAAAAGTTTCATCCTTGAAACGGAAATCAAATAACCTAGAAAACGTCCTCAAATTCCTACAACAAATTAGCAAACTGTGAAAGCATATTTACAGGAATGTCTTCTTTGGCACAATAACTTTCTTTCAAGTATACTAAAAGAACATAAAAATGATTGGTCAACACATGATTCACATCTCCTATTGAAGCATTAAACGATTTGCCAGAGTCAATAGATTTTCCATGCCTTATCATATAAATAGAAGATAAAGGACTAAGATGTGAAGACAAGACTTTATGAAACTTTTCAGAATCATTCTGCGACTTACCTGTCTTACCTTCCCTAGGATCGACCTGTAACTTTTGCATGGCAACATTTACTGTCTCTTTGTCATAAGTGACAGTCTTTTTGTCGAAATTACTTAATCCTTGAGGGGTTGTAATTTTGGAAACTTCGGTGGAAGAAGCCTCGGCTAGAAATTGTTCCTTGTCATTTTTCATTCACTTTTGGGATTCAAAGACTTCTTTCATTTCAGGACCTTCCTTACATTTATCATCAGTGATGATTTCTTCATCTACTTACTCTTCTTCATTGTCATACCATGCAGGCATATCATCATCTTCTTCCTCCTCCATTGTTGTTATAATTCTTTCATGGGGACAGTTATCGCAAACATGTCCGCGTTCACTACAGTGAAACATGTAGGAGTGTTATACGAAACTGTATTTGACGAAGTAGAAACTGACTTACCTGTAATTTGACTAGATGGTTGATTGGATGAAGTTATTTTTCGATCAGTGGGTTCAAATAGTGTATTTGAATATGTTTTGGTCAAATTAGGGTTTCCTCGGCCACCCATGTTTGACTCAACCAACCTGACCTTGATCAATAAATCTCGTTGGATAAATAATGTTGAAGCTTAACCGAAACTTGCATATTTTCTCTTAAACCTTCAATAAACCAATTTTTCACATAGGTGTCATCTTCTCTCATGCCAACTCTTCTCATAGCTAATTCAAGATCATGCCAATATTCATCTAAAGTGCGGTTCCCTTGCTTCATACTACTGAGATACGAATATTGCTCAATCAAATATGTTCGTAGAACATGATATAATTGAAGGTCTTCAATCTCTCCCAGGTGGAGATAGGTATTTTACCAGCAAGTCGTCTTGATTCTTTCAAATTCTCCCATCATTTGTGGCATAATGGGTGAAAGAATATTATGCAACCATGATATTCTCTTTCTCACGATAGTTGTAAAGATAAAATATGATCTCGATCTGCCTCTCCCAATCCAATTATTTCTCAGGATTGTGTCGACCATCAAATATAGGAATATCATACTTCAAACCTTTGATGTCATAAGCATATTCAACTTGTCTTGCAGAATGAGGTGGCGTGGGATTT
>JAULKK010138693.1:0-16903 GCA_032355705.1 Rubia peregrina | reverse complement strand
ACATTATTGTCCCTTGGCATTTTTCAAATTTCAGAAGCTTTCTCTTACAAAATATAGCCAAAAACTCTGGGATTTTAAAAGGATGCTGCAACAGAGTTTGCTGAAGAGGCTGATGGATATGGACATGTTGGAGCACAAGAGGCAGAAACAGTAGAAGTAGAGCTTGGTGATGTAGAGACTGATTAATAAGAACATGTTCCAACACAGGAACCAAATCAGACCTATTCTAGTGATGTGGTCTTGGATGACTTCATCCAGACCAGATTGAGGAAGGTAACAATAAGGGAGTCCGCACTTGAAGTTCCTCAACTAGCTAAGAAGAGCAAGAAGGATGTTTCTACTTTGACACCCAAGAAGAAGTCATTTTTACCGCCACCTCCTGAAATTGATGATCTTTCCATGAAGTTTTATGATGCTATATGTGAAGGGATGTGAGAGGTATTTTCTGAAAAGAAAGTCATTCCTGAAGGACCAATAGATGTTGAGTCATATAGGAAGAGTGGATTCTTAGATTTTCTAGAGCTAATAGGTCTATGGAAAGAAACTTCTCTGTATGAAATTTACAATAAGCAGCTGGTTTGTGAAGTGTATTGTAACCTGATGGATAGGAACTTAGAGCAGAACTCTCCTTGGTGTAACCGAGTTTATCTGAGAGGAAATATTGTAAACTTCTCTGATGAAAATTTTAACAGGTTGTTGGGACTAAAAACTCCAAAGTTTGATGGAGTATTTTCTGAGGAGTTAGAGGTCATTGATGACCAAATTTTGACTGAAATTTCTGGTGGTTATCCAACTTAGTGGCCAGCTCAAGGGTATGCTAATGCTTCATTTTTATCCTCAAGATTTTTCTGCATGTATCAGATTGTTGAGATTTACTGGATGCCGTTCACCAACACTACAGCTTTGACAAGAGAAATGGAAAATCTTCTTATTGTGTTGGAACACAGAAGCCATCCAATCTGGACTTATTCATTCAGCGGAGTATTGTCATACCGGAAATTGCTTCCAAGGCCAAGCATGCTCTAGTATGGCCCCAGGGGGAGAATATTTTGGAAACTTTTGGATATAATTTTTGGTGATTCTGTAATTTGAAATATTTTTGGATTTATGGTTTCTTTTTGTATTCTTATTAATTCAGATTTGGTGATTAGTATATGTTCCAACATAAGGTGATTTCTGGAAAATTTATGTTGCGAGATTGGAAGTTTTAATTTGTTCTTTTAATTCCAAAATAGTTGGGTCTACAAAATACCAAATAGGGAGATTCTAAAGTCATATGGTTCACATTAATTATTTTGTTGGCATTTGTGAACTAAGTTGGAAAAAAACTTTCCGTGTTGGAACGTACAGAAAGTTGAAGGTTTGATTGATCATAGAATATTGCATGATATTGATTTATTGAAGTTTGGAGATTATGCAATATTGATCCAGGCGTGAATATGAAGCATAGTTGATTTATGGAAAATCCCTATAATTGTGGAATTGGATTTATAGAATATTGTGGGATATATGAGATAAGTAAAATCTCTTTATTTATGGGATTTGGATATGCTTCAGAAGAATATAAGGAATGAGAATATTATGGAGATAATTATGGGAATTTTGATCTGCTCAATGGATTATTTATAGTGGACATCACGGCTGCATTATTCACGAATTTCATTGAGAAAATCTGCACTCGGATTTTATATCTTTCCGAGAGTACTGCGAGAGCCTGCATACATATGTTCCAATATACTGTGACCCGTTGATTAGTTTGATAGCGTATATCTTAATTCCTCAGTAGAAGGAGATCCAACGTCGACAAGTTCAAGTCAGAGGGAGTCTGATCAAGATGGATTGGTAGCAAGGGAAGCTTGCAGAATTCACACGTTAATAATTCGAAGGTAAGTACAATTGTATGATGTTCTTTGTACTGTATCTTTCTGATTAGTGGATTCTGAACTGGGCTAGGCCCCGTAAATGTAGGTCAATTTCACTGAACTACGAAACCAAGTCTCGTGTGTTCTTATGTTATTTTTAATACATACTTGGTTAGACAGATTGTGTTGGAACACGGATTTAATGAATAACCTTAAACAATAAAATTAAAATTTTCAATACGGTTTCAACATGTAATATTAATTTTGTTCTTGATATCGTTGAAATTTTTATGTATATGGTGTGTGAATGTGTTATTTTCTTCATACTTCTATGGATTAGGGTTCCCTGATTAGGTTATAGGGTGTTCGAATGTGGGTTTAATGTCTCCCCCCCGTTATTTGGCCTAATTTTTTAGAATCTTTCTTTTTTTCCCAGTTTTATCCTGTTGGTAGTGTATCTGCTTTGCTTGAATGTGACGTCGATTGTCCATCGAGCGTACTTCGGTTGGATCGACCGTCGTGTGACATCGCACATTTATATTTTCTGCAATTTACCTAGTAGGTGACGTCATATGCTTGTCGGTTAACCATACCTAAGCATGTACGACGTCTCTTTGACATGTTGACCATACTATTATTTTGGAAGGACATGTCAGAGAAGTTGCTTATACATGTCGGCCTAAGTCATTTTTTGGATCGATGTGTATGTGCAACGCCTGACCGACTTAAATAATTAATTGAATTGATTTTATCCAACCAATTTATATCTATCATAATATTTAACATCCGTGAAAATAAGAATTTCAGGAATTATAGCTAACAATTCTGGTTCTAGTCGTTCCTTAATTGAGGAGAGAATTTTTTTAAAATTACCTTTTATTGCGTTACTTATATTCTAATTTAATTTATATTAATTTCGTTTACCAATACAGCTTCATAGTGATTCGAATGATGACCGTCCACAGACTACATTCGGCGATATCATTCCGCATTTTATCCGCACACCGTACAAGTTGCCTGGTATGCTCGGGTGCAACGCAATAGAGTATCAAATGTGTAACTCAGGGAACAAGAGGATGAAGACCCTGATGCCGAAGGGTTTTAAGGAGTTTCTTGATGCTAAAAATATAAAAATTCCAACAGTCTCCCACCACACTTCTATTCTCTCTTGGAAAAAGGTATGATTTTTCTAATTTTTTAACGGCTAATTTTGTAACTGCTACTTTACATTGTTTGATCTATGATATGTGAATGTGTTCTATGTTTTTAGTTTTCTATTTTTTTCTCAGATTTCTGAGTGTGTGAACTTTCTTTCAAGGTAAACGTAGGTACGATGTTTTGGTATGTCTCCAAAGGGATTTTGTTTAATTAATGTTGTTAAAGCTTCATATTTTCCGGGTTCAAGTGTTTCTTCCCATATCTTTCTCTAATACCTGAGACGTTGGTAAGATGTCTGGTACAACTCAGTTTATGCATTTAGGGTGTGATGTATCGGATTCTTATTTCTAGTAGCTTGTTCGTCTGTATGAGACGTCACATATATGTTGATCTGATCTTCAGTTTGACCAAAATGTTACCGATGTCTCATTATGGCATCTAAGTTTACTTTGAAATTTATGTGTTACCAAAATGTTACCGTTGCACCGAAACCCTTGATCATGGATGAATTTATGCGTTTGAAGAACATTTTCGGGAGTGCGTGTGGGAGAACGAGGGTTGTGCTTGAGACGAAGTTTGCATTCAAGGCAATCTTAGAGAAACTCAGCCTACTCCAACCTGTATCATATCTATTGGGTTAAGTAGGTTTAGAGGGGTTCCTTGATTGGCATGCAAACACCTACATGCGTTAGACTTTGGAATTCCTAGCCACGTTGGTGTAAAATATTGATGATGAAGGGAAAATGTCAACCAACTTCCACCACGATGACAAGCAGTTCACAATTTCTTACCGAGAGATATATAGAGCATTCAGGTGGAAATATAAGAAAGAGGTTCCAAGGACACATAAGCAAGGACGTCCATTCGGGTTGCATAGCTTTTGGAGGCATATGACGGGGGTGGATAGAAACCATTGAGATTGGAATGCTCCAATCATTCACCCTTCTTTGAGGTATGTCCAACGGCTTCTATCTATGGGTGTCTTTTGTCATGGAGAGACTGCGTACTGTAACAATAGAGACGTGGGAGTCCTTTGGTCAATGACTCAAGAAGGAACCTTGTATCCCAAATTTGTGGAGATGTTCGTTGAAGATTTTTTTTTGTGGCAAGGAAAAGAGCTGGGAGAATCCTCATGGGAGGCATAGTAAGCCTACTTTCACAGTACATAGTGCACAAATCTAGTTCACTTGGATTGGCGGGCAAATGACGTATAAGGATAAGGTACACAATCGAGAAGTTGGTAGATGCATCCATGGTTGCTAGCTCCTCTTCAATGGATCGTTTCATATGTCTATATGGTGGTACAAAGGTGTGAAACTTCATGGTTCTACAACAACCGGAGTGTACTACCATTGCCAGACACACAACCTTGGAGAGTCTATTTCTTGCCCTCGACCAGCCTACAAGAAAGGATTATTAGACACACTATCTACCCCCAATTTTAGACAGGGAAGATGAAAAAGCAGAGATTTCCTCTAGCGTGCAACCAATACCACCCACACTACCAATTGACTTCTATGAACAATTTCAAGTGTTTGGGAAACAACGCTTGAGTTTGACCCAATAAATGCAAGTGGTGAGCCACATGGTAGAGGGTATGAGCCAAAAAATTGGTGAATTTTTGTTAGACTTGATGTGATGGATGGAACCATGAGAAGTTTCGGAATAAGGCTAATATTCATTGAGCAAGAAGTTCGAGAGGAGTTTGCTTCTGGGGATCAAATGGCTGATGTTCAAGAGGAGGCCATTTAATAACTAATGGAGAGGATACAATCATCCAATCTTAAGGTCTTTTGAGATATCACCACCCACGAGAAGCAAGAAGAAAGAAGGTGAAGGCAAGAGCTGAGGCGCGAGAGAGCGAGCCCTTCGGAGTTTTATGAGTAAGTGTACTCCACTTATGTTTTGTGGTTGTTTAATGCATTGAGGACAATTCAAGACTTAAGTATGGGGGAGGGACTTGTAGACTCTTAGGAATTTTAGCAATGACTTCTTTGTGTTTGTTTATTCTCTTTTAGTGTGAATCTCACTTTTGAAGCACTTTGTTTTACCTGAATATCCAAAAAATGGAAAATGGAAAAAAATATCCCACTAATTCGAACACCCGAAAGGGTGACTTAGGCATAATTGAGAGGTCGGGACTAGTTAAAAACCTGAAAGGGCAACCTTTGCAAAAATGATAGGCCAAAAGGTGTGGAAAATGTGAGGTGTGAGGCTTGAAAGAAAACGATATGCTAGGATGAAAACCCAAGAGAGCTCCTAGGTTAAATGAGAGAAAATGAAAGAAATAAAAAATTTATCATATGCTTCTCTTGTGATGTCTATTTGGTAGCCTCTTTAGTAAAGTAAGCTTATTCTTTTTTTTTGGAACTTGATACCTCATTATTTTTAATGGTTTGTTTGTTGATTTAGAACACCTTAGGTTTGGGATGTGAGAGTGTGTGACATTATTGTATCTTGGGGTTAGGAAGTTCTAGGAATAAAATGTTGGATGTTTTTGGAAATTGCATGCTAGCTATATGCTTAGATTTTTACTTGTTCTTGTTTACTCGAGAACGAGTAAAGGTTTAAGTGTGGGAGATTTTATGAGACTTCAAATGGATGTTTTTATTAGAACATTTAATATTTATTGTTAATTATTTTATTGGTGGATACTTAGATTTAGATAAGTTTAGCATAATAGGAAATTAGAAACATCATGTTTGGTTTTTATATATAACTTCTCTATTTTGTGAGCCAATTTTGAACATAGCAGTATTTTGCCCTTCTGAGTGTCGAGATCTCTTTTTGTGTGCTTAAGTGTAGATCACTCATGAGCGAAGTCCATCTGCCGGGATAGTAGTAGATAGAAGGTCAATCACAAGATTAGTAGAAAATGAAATACATTAGTATAAAAATGGTAGAATATGAAGGATCGCGGAAGACGGAAGCTAGGATTCAGGAGCCAAAATGCAAAAACCATGGAGAACAACACGGTCCGTGTAATCAGCTCGTGCCCAAAGGAAGGACCAGAGCACTGGTCGTGTAGATTGGCATGGCTCGTGCAATTAGAGGGAAGGTACGACAACACTACAAGAAAACACACCTATTACTCCGTCCATTTTACCTCGGTTTTTTGCATTAGGCCAAATAAGCGAAGTAAAAGGTTCTTTTACCCCGGTTCACTTTTTTTAGAAGTAAAAAAATATTATTTATCTCTGTTACAAAAACTGAGGTAAATAAAATATTTTTTACCTCGGTTGTATAGTAGACGGGGTAAATGTTAATTTAATTCAAAGTAAATAGTTTAACCAAGGTCGGTGCGATGTCGGTAACATGTGTCTGTCCAAGTAGAACTAGTCATTCATGAGATACTGGACATTGTATGACTATTCGGTTTGACCGAATGTATCACGACTCTGAGAAGCGATGTCACTTCTATCGGGATTTTTTGTGTATGTGTTGGTCCTCTGACCAAAGTCAAACATAAATCCCAAAATCTTCTTCCACGTTCAAGGTAGCTTTACTAGATCCAATGGCTCATTGTTGATGGTGGGCAATATAGGGATGTGGGTTGTGATCTAACTCTCCACTCTAGTAGCAAGTATGTATTCCACTGTTAAATTTGTATTTTCATCTTCAAATTTGGGCTCTAGGTTAGTTCAATTGATATGAGAGGATGTGTTTACGTATGGGTCGATTGAATGTTGGCATTGTATAATTATATATGGTGGATGTTATGGGAGCATGATAATTAAGGTTTTCATTGAAACACATAAAAATACATATGTTTGTGTGTGTGTGTGCGCGCAAATCTTATGAATCCATGTATTGAATGAATGTAAGTGTATGTACTTCTTAAGATATGATGCTTAACAATGTGTACTTATATTGTTGGAATATGTAGAAATTTCCATGTGTAAAACCCATTGTTTCGATGAAGATCTAACAAGTGAGGAATATCAATCTTTTGTAAGTTCATTAAATATGCATTCGTCAATGCCACGATGGAGCATTTTCCATATGTGTATTGTCCCTACAAGAAGTGTCGGAACACTGTTATTCATGAAGATGCTATTGGTTTGAAGGACTAATTTTTTATATATGGTTTTGATCCATCATAAAAAAATTGTTCAGGCATGAGGAGAACGTGGATGATCTTACTAGAAATGAAGTAGATCAGCCTGAGAAGGATGATAGGATGGATGAGTTGGTTGAGGAGATTGTCAAGAATTATAGTGGCAATCCTAACAGACTTTCAGACTTGCACGAATACAATGAAACACTTGTATATGATGGATGCCCTGAAGGAATGCTAGTATTGAAGGCTACGCTGCAGTTGGTGAATGTGAAAGCTAAGTATTCCTATAGTGATGTTAGTTTCTCCACCTTGTTGAAAGTGTTGAAAGAAATGCTTCTGATTGGTAATAGAATATCGCAAAGGTACATGAGTTGAAGAAGGTACTATGTTCGATGGGCATGGATTATGAAAGTATTCATGCCTGTCAAAACAGTTGTATCTTGTATAGGGGCAATCACATGAATGCAAAGGTATGCCCGAAATGCAATGCTCCTAGATTAAAATTGAAAGAGATGGAGGTTGATGGAGAGATTAGTAATCAGCGGATGAAGAAGGTTCCTTTCAAGGTTGTATGGTATCTACCTATCATTCTTCGGTTGAGATGATTGTTTGATGATCCCGAGGATGCAGAAAATTTGAGTTGGCATGCAAATCGGACCATGGTTGATCCCAAAGTCTTTAGTCATTCAGTGGATGGTGATCAGTGCAAGAAGATAGATGCGGAATTTCCTGTCTATGGGAAAGAGCCACGTAACTCGATGCTTGGTATGTGCACAAATGGAATAAACCCATTCGATAATAAGAGTAGCAATTATAGTTTATGGCCGGTGAAGGTAGTGATCTACAACTTTCCCTCATGGTTATGCATGAGAAGGAAGTACATTATGTTATCCCTAATGATCTTTGGTCTTAAGAAACCGGGGAACGATATTAATGTGTTTCTATCCCCCTTGTTGGATGACCTTAAAAAGCTGTGGGATCTGGGCATGAACATGTATGGCAATTTTGGAAAGAGTGATTTGATTTTAAAGCCTTGTTGTTCTGCACAGTTAATGACTTTCCTGCATATGGAAATTTGTTTGGATATTCAGTCAAGGGTCACAAGGCCTTCCCTGTTTGTTTTGGATTAACGGAATATTGTCAGTTGAGGCATGGAAGCAAGACTGTGTATCTTGGGTATCGGAGATGGCTTCCAACAAATCATTGGTGGAGGAATCAACGCGCTAAATTCAATGGCAAGGTTGATTTGGCACCTCTGTTTTCCGTATTAATAGGCGTGTTAATCTCAAACATGTTGCATAATTTTCTAAATGACTTTGGCAAGAGAAAGAGGACACCGAAGGTTTCTGGCAGTTGGAAGAAACGTTCCATTTTTTTGAACTACCATATTGGTAGTCCCTTGACGTGTGACACTTTTTGGACGTGACGTATATCGAAAAGAATGTATGTAATAGTTTGGTTGGTACTTTGATGAATATCCCGGGTAAGACAAAGAATAGAGCAAAGTCAAGGAAAGATATGGTTAAAATGGGAATTAGACTAGAATTGGCTCCCTAAGAACGGGGATTGAAGACGTACTTGCCCACTGCTTGTTACACATTTTCAAAAGGTGAGAAAGAGTTGATATGTTCCAGCCTCAAAGGCATGGTTGTCAAGACAGGCTACTCTTTTAGGGTTAGCAATCTGGTATCCGATGAGGGATTGAGATTAGGTAATATAAAATCCCACGATTCACATTGTTTGATCTAAGGAATTCTCCCGGTTGTGATCAGATCCATCTTGCTAACTCATGTTATAAAGTGTATTACCTAGTTGTGTCGCTTCTTCAAGGCAATATGTTGTAAGGATATTATGCGTCCGAAATTGAAGGAATTGTAGGAGGAAATTGTAATTGTGTTGTGGGAGTTAAAGATGTATTTCCCTCCCTCATTCTTTGACATCATGGTGCACTTGTTGGTTCACGTTATAATAGAGGTATTGATATGTGATCATGCTTATCTTTGATGGATTTATCCCTTCAAGAGGTATATGAAGATATTCAAGGGTTATTTGAAAAATCAATACCATCCGGATGCTAGTATTGTGCTGAGGTATGTGACTGAGGAGGCAGTAGAATACTGTATGGAATTCATGAAGAATCAAGAGTCGGTTGGTGTATCAAAACCACACCATGGTGACAAAGTGTGTGGCAAAGGTTTGTGAAAGGAACAACCAGGTTATTAATCCCCGAATAGTTGATGAAAGCACACTTATATTTTTTTTGGAACTCAGATGTAGTTCACTCATACGTGGATATGCACACGGAAACTATCAAAGAGCGCTACTCGGGTTGGTCAGAGAATCAAGTACTTTCTGAACACAATCACACCTTCATGATTGGCTGCTTCATATAGTATTCGGAGAAAGTCACGGTGACACCTTGAATTGGTAAGCCTTTATGCCTTCTCCAACTACAATTTCTTTCACAAGCTATGACATCAACGTGTTTACCTTCTCAACCCTTGAATGGGATACACACACCACTACACAGAATAATGACGTCAGTGTTGTTGTGAAACCATTACATGTAAGTAACACGAAGGATAAGAATCCCTTTAATGGGAACATGTGTTATTATGGAGTGATTGAGGAAATATGGTAACTAGTGTACACAATTTTTAGGGTACCACTTTTCAAATGCAAGTGGGTTGATAACAATTTTGGGGCATCGGTGGATGACCTAGACTTTACACTCATCGATTTGACTAGGACTTGTTTAACGGGCGATCCATACACCCTTGCTTCCAAGGCTACACAAGTGTTTTATGTTTCTTATCCTTGTGATTCTATAAAATTAGTAGTCATTTAGGGTAAAAGTCAATTTGGGAGAGATTGTTGTCCATCTTCCCTGTTCGACATTATTCCACACACTCCACCTAGCACGAGTACTGTTGGTCAAGAGAAAGTATTTGGGGGTGGATCTAGCTCTGAGGAGAGACCACGAAGAAGGGGTGTGGATTGAGAGGCACTCTAAATCAAAGAAGTGGAAGAAGAAGACATAGTTTAGATCTACACATCATTTTAAATAACCTTGTTGAATGTTTATGGGAATGTCCTTGTTTTAATGTATTTGGTAATCCAAAGTCTATCCTTAATATCCCAAAAAATGATGCATTGATTCTATTGAGAATCTTAATAATCGACATCACAAAGATGTTGGTGGATAAATCAGTGTCGATGACATACTGTGAGAAACGTCGCGAATGTAAGGTCGGGGCATGAAAATTGAATATAATGTTGATGAAACAGAGTAATCGACGTTGCATTAGTAGTCGGTGACTGATTAGGTCTGCAACAATTTGTCTCGGCGATGTCGCAGCTGCCCATCAGTCAAAGTCCATGCCTAAATCAGCTTAAATCAATTAATTCATGCTATGTTGCTAGCATATCGGTAACCCCTTAGTTGAACCGATCTTATAATGTGCGAATATAGTTCGACATCACATATGTTCAGTTTTCCTTTGAAAATAGTACTTCTGAACATAAAACACGAGAACATGGAATGGTCCATTTAAGGGTTTCATTCCAAGTTCACAACAACGAAACACCTATTTTCTATTCTACTAAAGCCATTAACACAAATACTAACATTGAATCCATATCACAAACACTAACATAGAATCCATAAAACACAAATTCTAACTTAGAATCCAAATCACATCCTCCCATGTCATAAAATGGACCAAATTCATAGTTCACCAAAATCAAACACAATTACCAGTGTAAAGCCATCAATGCGAGGGTGACACGCGAGGGTTGAGATCATCGTCTTCCAATGAATTTCCATGTCGGATGTTTGTTTCAAATTCTTTCTCCCATCTTCTTTCGACTTAATCTCGATCTCACCCTCGCTGGTGTCTATATCGTCTTCATTATTGGCTAGCCCCTCGTCCTCATCCCCACTGCCTTGGCCACATAGACCGGGATGTCTCCCTCTTCCTTGGAGCTATATTCCTCATCAGAGTGTACTTCATCATCCGGTTTAGTCATCATGAGGTTCACACGAGGTCCGTTGATAGCATCGGCAAACATTGCCTTCAGGTCCGTCAACTCCGTCATCACCTGGCACACTTGGTCTTTCGTGCGATGCACAAACATCTTTGTCTCTTCCAAGTCCCTCTTAATAATACCCCATGTACTGCGCTTTAGACCTTAATTTGAAAAAAGTAAATGATTGTTAATGGCATAAAATGGTAACAATATAAAATGGGAAAATCTTGGTAAAGAGAGGGAATTAAATGGACTTTTGTACCCCTTCGTGGGACAACAGTGATGGCTTGAATATGTATTACTGTGGGTTCCGATGGAGTACTTTTGGGACCGGGCTGGGTAGGCACTTCAAGATTTCCCTTGGGAACGTTGTGATCACACCACGTCCCCACCTCGCAGTGCTAAAGCTTCTTGTCAAAGTAGTTCCGATCATAGTACGTCATCTTGATCTTGATAGTTGATTTGATTTTCACTTTTTACTTCTCTAAGAGGGAAATGATGACGTTTCGATAGGGGAAGGTGCGATTCTTAAGAGCAAGGGACGCCGTGTGCATCTCGTTGATGATGGTGTAACCGAGATCGACTAGCTTCTTCTTCGCAATGTGGTAGTATAAGACGGTATCATTGATAGTTCACACAAAATAATGTTTGACGGGTATGATAATTTTCATAGTGATATTGTACATCATCCCTCCTCAATTTCCAGTACATCAATTTTGACAGACCTCGATGTGATGAACGTGTTTCCAAATGTAATCTTGAAGTACTTCTCAACCATACGGTTGGGGTCGATGGCCCCTGCCAGATAATCCTTGTTAGCTCTAGGAGGCCAAGAGTCCCTGCAATATACTTGCATCGGCACAACCTCTGGCTAATCATCTCCTCTAATGGTGCAACTAATCGTCTCGTTGATCACCTTCGCCGTCAGCTACATGGTCACGACGTTCACTCTTGTTGCATAGTTTGTGTTGGTTAGATGCTCAAAATCAGCGTAGAAATCCTTAACCTCCATCCCGTAGGTTGACTTGTCGAGGAAAATCAACCCCACCATCCCCGAATGTTTGAATAACTCTAGGAAAACATCCAAGTGGAGTTGTTCCACGTCCTCGAGTCGTATGCATCTGACCTCCTTCACTCTTATGGAACTCACAATAGTAAAACAGTTCTCATTTTACTTGGACAAGAAGTGTTTTTTATCGAATGTAGGCGATGGAGGTTTGTCAACGGTCCTTGCCTTTTTGAAGAGGGAGGTACTTGCTCCATTTTTCTGTCCCTTGGCCCTTTTCATGAATTTTTCACTGGAGACATCTATTGAACAATAAAATGAGTGAAGGATAGTCAGACAGACCATTTAGTGACTGGATTGTATTTATTGACCGAGATCGCAAAAACTTTGCAAAACTGTCATCAAGATCGATATGTCAGCTGTGAAATTTACGACAATGCACATTCATAGGCATGAATCTTCAACTTCACATGTCATATCGATTATGCCAAAAATGTGTGCGAGTCGTACCCGAATGGTCATAAACTCCAATGAAAGCTAACTAAATAAGCACAATATTTACACACAGCTACTTTAACATCACGCACAACATGTTTTGACCGAAAAAATAACATACATTGCCTCTAAGTCTAAAGTGTCAAAACCAAAACCTAAAAAAATGAAACCCCGTAAACTAAAAAATGGCGAGAAACTCAATCAAACACCGCATTCACTCATGTTGAGTTGATAGGAACAGAGTAGGATGGAAATAAATAAATAAAAGCAAGCAAACATTTGAATTCATCATTGTAAGCAACACGTTACCTTGGTTAGGGTTTTTCGAGGGGTACCCTTCAAACTGGAAGAAACTGAGATTAGTTGGAAGGGAATGAGGCAGATTATATATAAGGTTGGGCGGTTTATTGATTCATTTAATGGTTTTTGGACCATTTTTTTTCCAGAAACGACAGTTTTGGTGCGATGTCGAGCTATGAGAATTTGAAGTGGTTGGTCTGAGCACTTTATATACTGTGCCATGTACGGTGTTATTTTAACAAACATTGCAAAGTTGCACTATATTTTGCTAACGATGATAATTTGATGAACGGGGCACGTAATTCCCATACTTGATATGCCAATCCATGGAAAGGCCGTTGATATGCCAATCGCATATTTGGCCTCACCGACATCGCAAGGTTTGTCACTTTTCCTGAGGTTAGATCGATGTAATTGCAACATCGTACATTCATATTTTACGGGCCTATTAGGTCGTTCTTGACCCAAGGTAGACCTAATTTTACGAAATGTCACATTACACGTGCAACATCGCAGTACAGGTGGGAGAATAGGTATATGCGTCATACTTGGTTCAAAAAATCCCAATTTTTTTTTTGAAAACACATTTACTGTCCAAAATAGCGTCCTCCGCCTTCAAGGTCCGCAAAATTCTTCATCAACAAATCTTTTCCCCTCCAACAACTCAACAAACAAAAACACCCAAATACACCCCCAACATATTGACAAATGGAAAAACTTAGAGATAAGCAAGAAGCAATAATGGGTGGGGATTCCATGAATAGAAATTGTGGTAAGTTTCCATCTTTTCAACTTAATGATCGTAATGTCAATGTGGTAACGTCCCTTAGGATGTATTATTGAATGCGTGTTTGTTATCGTTATGTGCCTTACTTTTTGTTTAGTTTCTTGTACATTATGGACTATATATACATGTAGGGTGTTATGGTTTCTTTAAAGATGTAATTTTTTTATGTGTGTATGGTGTACAACATGATTCAACTTCTTCATGTAGGTGATTTCATATGGAGATAACATTAATTTATTCAATTCCACCATTTTATATTGGTTAAGATCAATCTCATGAAAACAAATGTGTTTATTTAATGTCCATTACAAAGGTTGGAAAGCAATTTTTTAGTTGTTCCCGTTAACATCGAAAAATGGAATTTTTAAAGGTTTACTTGTTGACCCCGATAAAAGGAAACAACCTGAAGAAGGGAGGGATTTGAATGCCTCAAAAAGACATAGACAAGGTCGAGGTAGGGAAATTTTCAAGAAATTTATTGGCATGGTGAAAAAAGGCAAGAAATGTCCTATGAAGTTCTATCACATCGGGCATGCCATAGGCGATGAAAGACATTGGTGGTCTAGTTACATAGGTTTGATTGCCAGGTCAAAGGTAGATATCTTCTTGTACGAGTCGTAGCCTCATGTTGACGATGCTTAAAAGGCCAAACTATAGAGGGCCACACAATATGCCTTCGAGATCGAATGTGATGAAATGGAAAGATTGAAAAAGAAGAACAAGCGGCGCTTTGGTGAAAGATGGAGAGATTTAAAAACTAAATTGGCAAGGGATTATGTGTTCAGAAGGAAGAAGAATTGCAACCTAATAATTAAGCATCCATTCATAAGTAAATCTAGTTGGAAGGGTTTCGTTGCAAGAAAACTAGTGAATTAACAATCGGTAAGGAATTTACATTAACATGATTAAAAATATGAACACAATGGGCACATGTTTTCAATTATATGCATGCATTTTATTTTGGGATAAACATGTTTATGGATGAGTATATTTTCATTGGTATAGTTGAATGTGTATGTTATGTATGCTTTCTAGTGATTTAGAATCGTAGAGGTCCATCATTGCCATAAGATTGAGTAACACTAGGTGACCATGCGATGGCGCACTATAGTAGTCGGGTTGTATTGATGCTTTCGATTAGCGTATGACGTCGCAGATTTACCAGTTGACCTGTACGACATTATGACTGACTACCTTACGACGACGATCAAATATAGAGAAATTGTCTTTCTAAGTCAATTCCCATTGTTGATTTTTATTTTGAACCCTTCGGTCTAATCATTTTACAGGGTCTAAGGGATAGAAAAAGTAATCTTGCTGGAGGAAACAAGATGCTCCATACAATGAGTCATGAAGGTTTCACACTAACTTCAAGAATAATCAAGAAGGAAATGTTTGAGGCAATATTCTATGATAAATTGGACCATGGAATGACGGAAGATGAAGCAAGGGCTACTACGTAATATCCCACGCCCGATGAGGTTCCCCATTTTAAGAAATGGCTAAAGGGATACAAAGGGTGTGGGAAGAAGGAGGGTAAGTTCCACACCAAAGATGTGGAGTTGGTTTCCAAAAAAATCGTAAGTTTTGTATTTAGTTTAGTTCATATGATATGAATGCCTGTTCAAGACAAAATTTTCCAAAAAGAGATTGAATATAAGTAATTTTGAATGAGGACTTAAAAAAAAGGAGTCCGACAAGTTCACAGAGGATGGAAAGAAGGACATACTGGGGATTACGCAAAACAAGAAAGAACATCCGGGTCAATTACGGGGATATCGGCATGCTTGCTACACATAGGAACATCTTTTTCAAACCTCAACCACCGAAGGTTGAAATTGCATCAAGTAGTCAACCAAGAGAGAGATTGATGCTTTGAAATCCATATTAAGCCAACTAGTGTCTTATGTCTCACAACAATCGAATGGGATGCCACCTGACTTGGAGAGAATCTTTACAAGTTCTAAACCACCACCATCTCCCCCTCGTGGTGCTTCTCCGACAACCTCAACACATGACCACCCGGAGTGTAATAGTGGGCACGTACCCCCATCTCTAACTTTTTCAGCACCCCTTGCCTTAGATCGACTAAGAACGAAGTTAGTTGACGCCACCCAATGCAGCATTAAGGTTTTAGTAAATATATTAGATTATTCATATGGCAACATATTTCATTCTATATTTTAAATCAGAAAGTCTTCTAGTGTAGGATAACTGCTTGTGCATACTACTTGCTGAACATGTTGATGGAGAGAGCCATATGGTAGTGGAGGGTAATTTGTACACATCCATACGAGTGCATCATCATACGCCCGCCGCGAATGATAACGAGGTGGTTAATGTCACTTAGACCCTCATAGATGGTGTGGTTCTTCCAGTCCCAGGAAAGTGAGGCAAGGATGGTGGACAAAGCGTTGGGAATGTTTGTGGAATGGCCCATTTGTTTGGTGGATATTTTGGAGAACGGGCCTACAAAGAAGGTATAACATGATAATTGATATACTATTAAATGTCAATTGATACAATTGTATCATACATAAATTTAAAGGTTGTTCTAATGTAGATCGAGACAAGGATTAGTAGCCCGACAAAATTACCCAATCTATGTGAGAATCCTAAACCGACAAAAACTCGTATTTCTAGAATGAAGCCACGACCATACAATCCCTCAAATGATGGTTCCTTGAAGAATATCCACACAATTGTGACGGCACACCCTCCCCCATGTTTGTACAAAATTCCCGTGGTAGAAGTGAGTATTTTTTGGTACAGGGTAAATCCCATTATCCGAAAGGAGGATTTCGAAGATTTGTTCAATTTTAATAATGTGCCGCTTCTCGTGATGCAACTACATCGCTTATAAGTATTAATGCATCACCCTAACTTTAATCATGAAAATCAATAATGCATGTAGCTCTTGTATGCTTATATATAGGCTCTAACCATGTACAAGACTAACCATATTTATAGAGTCTTGCATGTACAATTTGTTTCCGAATTCAAAGGTTGGATAGGAGTTCTTTGCCTATTAAATATCCAACATGACCATGTGGTGATGGAGGAGCATTTTGACAATTTGAGCTCGTGACTTGGGAGGCCGTCGCCGTACCTCTCAAATATACAATTTTTAGCCCTAATGCGTGCTAACTACAATTAAGTAGCTAGTGGCAAGTTGGGATCGTCCACAGAGACAGGGGTTATTCTCA